>JAFELO010002261.1:43940-56955 GCA_017140195.1 Eumaeus atala
CAGGTGGCGCATGTCCGTCAACGTGGATAAGACGACGGCGCTATATGTCAACAAGAGGCGCTCCATGCCGGGGCGGTTAAAGTTTAGAGGCCAGGATGTGTCTTGGGAATCCCCAGTCGTGTATCTCGGATGCAGTATCGACCGCGCGCTGCAGGTGGGCTCGCAGGTGGACCGAGCGGTCAACCAAGCGAGAACAGCCCGCGCTTTATTGTGGCCGGTACTAGCGTCCGGACTTTTTACACGGACGAAACTGGGGATTTACAAGACATATATCCGGTCACGCCTCACTTACGCCGCCCCCGCATTATACGCGCTAACCTCCCAGGCCCATCGGAAACCCCTGCAAGTCCAGCAAAACATATCCCTACGGGTCATCACGGGAGCCGGTCGCTATGTCCGTAACGACGTGATCGCGCGTGATCTGCGGATAGAGTCGCTGGATGAGTTTGTGGTTCGATTGTCGAGCGCTATGTTTAATAGGGCAGACAATGGACCGCATGCTCATCTACGTGACCTGGCCCCGCTGCATGCGCGACCACCTGACGGGAGACCGTATCAGCGTGAACTCCCCCCCCGTGATCCACCAAGCGGACTAGGGACTGCGTGTCCTGCGATCCGGACGAGGATCACACATGCGCACGCATGACACACCCAATCACTACTCACTACAGTCACAACATACCACATAACACACAAGCCCTAAATGGGCCTCCCAAAGCCAGGATGGCAAACCTCAATTTTATTGCGGCCCCGTTACCGAGGGGATTGTCGTCCCCTTGCGACCCAACCCGGGTTATGAGGTTCGCCTCGATGCCCGTAAACCCCACAGATTTTGTGGAGAAGACCAGAAGTGAAGTGAAGATTAATGATTGTGTTTAGATTTAGACAAACAATTGCGGTAGAAATATAATGTTATAGTTGTCAATTAGTAGGTTTTACTAGTTTTTGAGTATACTTTAGTGAATCAACTTGCTTTAGTGGATAGAATGTACGTACTTAGAAATTGATCGTAAGGAGCTGATGCTTAACCTTAACAAATTCTATACTACCAACAATTTGGCTTCTTCTTCGACCTGTTTTAGTAATGCTTATGTCCGCTCCTACTCTCGCTCCGTACTTTCTGTATAGGTTATCACTTCCTACAGAATCCTGAAAAAATCTTGCAACCCTGTTGCCAACAGATCCAGTTTCACCGCAGTCCTCCAAGTAATCTAGATAATAAGCTCTTCAGACTCCCAACCCTGATCGCAAATCCACCCGGGGAGAGTCGATGCGGCGTGAATGCCTTCCTCACGTGAAATATGCTTCCTGCAAACTAAATCATTCAGTCAGCATCAAACTTGTGAGATAAACTGCGGATCCCTAATTAAAACCAGGCGAAACTTACGGTTATAGATGCTGTGTAGATGTGTTGCTCTACTTCGTCTTTGCCCTACACTGGAAACTCAAAAGCTGTACGCAATGTAACAGCAGAGATGTTACATCATCATGGCATCGGGTCGCCAACGGTTACATATGACAAAGTAATAATAGTTCTTATTACGTTGCAGGACTGTCTAGATTGGATAGCTTACATATAAATAATAACAATTTCACGGGTGTGGCAGCGGATACATTTGCAGATGTGAAGCTCACGATTCTGGACCTGCAGTATAACAATATAGAGCATCTCGCGCGCCACGTGTTCGCTGCTCAAGTAGATTTGTACATTTTATGGCTAGGATGCAATAACATTCGCAGTTTACCCTCTGGATTATTTAGGGACTTGGCAAATTTGAGTAACTTGGGTATACAGTATAACAAAATAGAAATTTTGCAAAGGTATGTACTATAGAATTATATAATACATTAGACCAGTGTCTCTGCATATATACGGGCACATGAGTGTGCATGTATGCGGGCGTAGCTACTTGTGAGTGTCAAAATGAGAGCGCGTGAAAAAAATTCTCATATTAACCGTATTAATAATGTATATAAATTGGTTCATATTTTTTCCTATTCTTACGTCTACAGAATGAATAAAGAAAACTTTATGATACGTCATTATCACAAAGGTTATCTGTGTGTACAAAATGTATGAAATGAAAGGGAATAAACTCCAAGAAATGTAACTATAAATAGAATATCGGTAAAGAGAGTTTTTCTTTTTAAATGAAAAACTAAAGCGAACACCTTTACAAATGCTATACTAATATTATAAAGAGAAAACATTGGATTGTTTGTTTGTTTGTTTGCATTCAATATGCTCTGAAACGGAAAGGTGCAGTAGCACCTATTTAAGAAAAATGACCATTAAAATCATATCATCTATAATGAACATAGGCTTTATATCATTTCCTAAAACGTTATATATCTTTACGAAAATTTTGATAACGTAACCAAAGGTATAAAAGTATCGCATTATATCGCAGCTGCGGAAATTATACAACTCCCTCATAACTTTGTTCTGACACAAAATCAATTATTTGTTATGTAGAAACATGTAATGTTTCCGAGGGCGAAATCAAAATTTATAATTTTTGTAAATCAGTTACTTACAAAAATACGAGTGAATTATTCGCGCGACTACTTGTTTAGAATAGAACACACGTAACAATGCTTTGCCATAATTGGATTACGTTGCATTGAATTACATTTTGTACTACATCAGTTATTAAAACAGTATACTATAAAATTATTATTCTTCTCTAGTGTATATGTCTGTTTGCTCTTACAGCCGCAGTTTCGAAGGACTCCGCTCGCTGGATGCACTGTTCCTCGAACATAACGAACTTAAGAGCATCAGTCCGTCTGCATTCGAGGGTCTCCACTCACTGTCGACTCTGTACCTTTCTCACAACCTCATCACAAGCCTCACTCCCTCTACGTTCGAGGGTCTCCAATCACTTTCGACTCTGTTCCTCACACACAACCTCCTCACGAATCTTAGTCCCTTCACATTCGACGGTCACTAAAGGTATCACTGTTGTTTTCTTGATGTGCTGTTCTGATACCGAGCTGAGTGTTCCGACCGATAATATCCGTGCATTCTTAACAAGCCACCGCCTCGAATGATCGGAGGAGTAAGATGACACGCCAGTCTACGCGTGATTGTGTGTGTACACACACACACGCATATGATTGTTCCTGTCGGCACTATTAATCAATATATTATGGTGATCGCCATTTCATGTGCATATAATTAGGGCGCGGCGACTGCCATAAGTATTAATTTATAAGCTACACGGTGAGTTGGGTTTTGGTTTGAGGCAGTGACTGTGTCGGATTTTATTCTGCAAAGGTTGTAGTAATGTATTGACTTGTATAGACGAGATCACATGACGAACTGGACAGTGGGCGTGGAAAATACCATTTAATGCTGTGACACCGTCACCTGTGGGTGGAGAAGCCGGCACATGGCGGCGTTGACCCCAACGTAAAAATGTAATTTTCCGGCGGTATTATATCAGTCAGTCCCCGGCCGCGACTTCTCAACTTGGATACATTGCAGCTGTGACACTGCGTTTCACAATATAATACCTTATGTTTTGACTGACAGATGCTACGTCTGGATCACAACCGGCTCCAGATACCCGACGCCATGTCTCCGCTCAGAGAGCTGCAGCAGCTGAGATCGCTCTACCATCACAATCACTTGACACACGTGTGCAGCGACTGGCGACAGCTCCCCGACCTACAGTACCTGAATCTGACGCACAATGAGACCACTCGACTTGAGGTAGCGGTTTTATGAATTCTCTACTCTACTTTGCGCTGCCATAAAAATTATCATTTTATGCACGTACAGCTAAGCGTAAAAATCAGTGGTAGTTTCTAAGTCACAGTTCTCTCTTTCACTATTTGATCATTGCCGGTAGATGTTGGACTGAAGGACAAAGCGACATAATGTGTGCCTTATAATACACACGCACATTTACATGCGTTCACACATACACATACTATTATTGTATTTTCATTGCTTTGCTTATATTTTCAGGACGCTACTTATGTTGAATCTAAATGACATTTCCTGCACTGACATTACATTCATAAGCGATGACATTTTTGAACAACAATCATCGATACTAGTAAAAGCAGTAATAATTACACTATATTTTGTGTATCAACCAATCACGCCAGTACTGTTCAAATATAATGTATACATCTATGACCTGATCGAATCCAATGAGGTATGTGGGCCTCATTGCTGTACCGAATACCCACTAAAAATCCTGGAGGAGGTGTCCCGGTTCTACCAGCAACAGTGCTCTCGGTAACTGGCCAGTCGCTCATAAGGAGCCGGCCTTGACCTTGCATATAAATTTCTACTTCTCTTTAATGGTAATAAAACGTAACTTCATTTGTGTAGCAACGACCCCGGCAGGGACATTCTGTTTTTACATTTTTAATGGCATAGGAACAAAGGAGTGATCGCAGCAATTCAGAGTTAGTGGTGATGCGAGTGTGGTGTCTTCCTCCACAACACGTTCCCAATAAACCACCGGCTACTCACAAACCGCACGAAAATTTACTTCATAATTGATTATTGCTTTTAAGTGCTCGAGTGAGAGAGCGGCACCTCGGCGATGCTGGTCCGATACGGTTGCTATGCAGCAATGACACTATGGCACTATCTATAGGCGTCGCTACGATGAAACGCGCTAATTACCTAAAAGCATTAATAGTCTATAACTGTATCAGCAGTGTCTGCAGGTTTTATCCGAGGCCTTTGTGCAAATCTGTATTCAGGACATGTTTGGGCCCCTCATTTGTTATTGATACGTTTTATGTTGTAAAGGTAATAATACAGCCGTGCGCGGGCATTGCTAAAGTTCCAAAATGGACTTGGCCTGACCTTTCGATACCAGAATTGCTTTTATAGCTCCAAGTGTAGGTACAATGGTAGTGATCAAACTGTGTGAAAATCACCTGTCGTCATTCCAGACATGTTCTGTCGCGCGAATATTTCAGCATCACGGCTGCTTCAGCAAGCAATCTCTCGGACGCGACACTGTACACTGCTCCGAAGATCTCGAATCTAGTCTCATCAGTTGACGATCACTTATACAAATGTATTGAGCTTCTCTTCGCTTCCATGACATATACGTGTTCAGGTATGAAAAAAGGAAAAAGCGCGGGGCCTCTTCTATCCGTGCCTTGTTGTCGAAATTTTACCGATTTACTGGTTTTTCACATCACAGACACATGACGGCCGCGTGGCCTTGTAACAGGCATACTCTACACAGACACACCCGGGTCTCCTCGCACTACGAACGTAACAAGGGATGGAGTAGACATATGTCTGCGCACACACACTTGTGTACAATCTTTTACAGCTGGCTAGTCACTATAAAGATAGTTGCCGTAGCCTAAATTAAGCTAGGATACATGTGTATATACTTAAATTAGAATGCCGTTCAGAACGTTCTCTTAATATCTATGTCCGGTGTCTAACATACTTACCTTACCTCTGCTACGAGGGTTTGTAGTGAAGAGCACAAATGAATGTAGACTCGCTGCTCTTTATTTTTGTTTCACAAGATGCGTAGACCGAATAGTATTTTTGTAAATTGTTATTGCGCTACTGCGTGCGGTATACTCAGTATAGTGAATGCTAAGCAAGATGAATCAGTTCTTATAGTTGTATTATGTTTACTAACATAAAGTTAGTGTATTCTACTAACAATATGAGTCACAGTAACTTATGTAAATACATAATTATTATAGCCCTCATGATAAAATCCGTAGCATTTGAAACGTATCTCAAATATTTGATCAGACACGACAATGTGGAAACAGTTTCACAGCGTGTATTCCCTTATAATAATATTGAAAATATTCAAGTCCATTCGAGATCCCTCGAATTATGTCGGCATTAGCTTAAAGCCTAAAAATGAAATGTACGCTGACAATATTTGTAATAATATTACCTATATTAATTGGTAAATGTGTAGGTTAGTAAGAGGTAGTGCCATGCTGTATTCCAGCGGAATTGAACCGGAAAAGTGACATCTTTGGTGTTGCGTTTCGTGCAGTATGTGAATTGCTGGTGGCTCATTGGGGGAGGTAGTAAGGATGGCAACGCATCGGCATAGTAATTATGCTGATGTTCATGGGCGTCGTTACTCGTAAACATGTTGTTATTGTTCATTGGCGACCCTATACCAGAAACAGGCATCACTGATGCGTGGCAGGATGGCAGCCGTCCCACTAGCATACGGAGAGGGACCGTCTCCCCCTTTTGGGCTCCAAACATGAATACTATAGGGTACGCCCGCTAACAAGGTACGACGTACATTCCTCCCCAATTGCGGGAAAAGAGAGGGGTCTGTCTCCCTGGCGTCTCCCTAACCTAGAAGATACAAAAGCATTTCGCTTGTCCGATGAACAGTAGAGCGGGAGAAACAGCGCCGCCAACCAATAATAAAAAAATATAGAAGGGATGGCGTCAGTTTTTTTTATAGAATGGGGTGACCCCCCAATGGGACACCGGCTACTAGCAAACCGCACGAAACGCGACACCAAAGATGTTACCTTACGGCGGTATTATGTGAGCGAGATTTGGGTCGGTTATTTTTTTGACAGCGTGCGTCAACGTCTCCAATATATGTATGCAGCGTGTATATGTGTGCAGCTTTTTTTTCTTTAATATCATAAGGGGTAAATGAGCAATCGCATGATTGTTACGCAGATGAATTGCCCTCCTATCATCCTCCCCCCAATGGGCCACCGGTTACCGGTGCTCTATAGATCGCGAAAATGTACTACTGTTATACCGATCAAGTTAGCTCAAGTGTTAGAAGTAAGCCTTCATGTATTATTTGCATAGAAGAACTGAACTTAGTACGAATGACATCAATCAATCAAGACATCGTTATACAAGAGTGAGAAAACTCTCCATCATCCCCACGTACTGCAAATTGCCGTCCGCGATGATGCAAGCCCGATTCCGCTGCAAGAAACCAATTACATCGCCTCTTCACAAACGTGATGACTAGCGATAATTCCTGAAACGTACATTTACTTGTGTAGCTAATCTTCGCTGGTTGACCGACCGCTGTACTCACATTTATACATAAACTTACAAATTGAAAATGTAATATCTAATCCAATAATTACACCAACTGATCGACCAGATTCAATAGCCCATTTGTGGAATCTTCCGACCCCTAATGGGTCGAAAATTTCAAAACCCGTTTAGAATTAGGCCTCCCCTCCTGCGGCGAGTGATTGAGTCTCTCAGTATGGACAAGATTAAGTGCGCCGGGAGCGCGCCATATATATTGTCACTTGCACATTGTTCATTACTAAAACAAAGACATACTCATTGTTGAATTTAAGCCATTCCATTCTTATATGATATGGAAGCGTATTTTTGATATTTAGTTTCCCACCTTTCTTTTATTACCTATAATTTGTGTCTAATTTCCTCCAAAAGTTATAAAAAAACTACACTTGTATACCCTATTTTTTTTATGGTATAAACCAGTTTTTTTGGGTTGTTCGAGAAGCAAAGAGGAAGTGAAAAATAAAAAAGACCATTAAGCAATAATTTGGCCTGTTCGTAAGTATATTTGATACTAATCTCATAAGAGGTTTACGGTCCCGGAGATTTAAAAGAAATATTTTTGTATATAAAATAAGTTTAATGGAGACCCTACTTGAAGAAGTTTTGCCGTAGTTGTGAAGGAAAATAAAAATAGAAAAAAGTCATGACACTCCGCTTTTTTTTATTTCAGATCTTTCTTTTTGTACCAACTTTGTAAACTAGCGTATAACATAGTGTATTTCCACGGACTTATACGATATCCAATACAAATAAAAGTAGTCGCCGCCGATACTCTTTCATCGAAAATAACCTCCCAAAATACAAATGGTACATTCCAACTTAATGAACCATCTCACTTCATAGCTGAAAACATTTATACATCTGCGTGTGTGTTCAACCTCAAGTTACGGATATAAGTAGCGTCCGTTCGATCGCCATTTAAGATTAAATGTTACGATCTTCCATCGAATGTGCTTATATATTATTTATTCTGATCTGATTGCTTGTTAATCACCTATTGTCGATAATTCGGTAAGAGGTAGTGCCATGCTGCATTGTACTGGAATTGGTCCGGCTCGACCGGGAAGGTACCACTTGCGCACGTGGTACACGTCCATGTTATCTCGAAAAAAATCGTCCCTGAGTCACATCTTTGTAATTTTTTACTTACTACATCATTAGTAGTGGTCATTGAAATACACGTACATTGTAAATTTCAAACATATAGTGCCCATAATCTCATGACGTGAGGATATTATAAGCTTTCTGTTCTTTTGCCATTTGGCTACGGCACCCTAAAAAGGGTGGAAAATATTTGTGTCAGAAATAGTCCAGATAAAAAGCCCACTAATCAAATATATGTATATAGTAATCACAGAAGCCCCAAAAACATAAGTAAGACGATCGCCGTTACTGCCTGTCAGGGTGGATACGTGTAAGTGGGAATTGAACGTCTAGATCCTTTGGTATGTTTAAACAAATATTACTCATCATTATCACTGTTTAGACGAATTATATTACTAAAATGCCAGAATCCTTCGGGTTTCCTATTTCCCGAATGGGTACCAGCTGAGTCGGTCTACTGTTGAGTATTAATTTATTTTATTGAACAAGACGTTTCTTTTTTTTTTACTGATTTTATCCCTTTTTCAAGATATGCTTCCCCAATGAATAAAAAATCCCCAATAAACCTTCACTCATTTTTATATTCACAGAAGCAAAATAACTTAAAACAATTTTAACTATTGAACGTCTTCCTAGCAGTGGAGCGATGAAGACTCTGAAAGTATTCATGATGGTTATGAAAACATATCAGAACAAAGAAATAAATTTCAAAATCATGGACATTAATGACAATTTTAATTACTGATACCTGGAGCTGTGCATATGGGAGTATTAAAAATTTATGGAAAAACTATTTCCTTAAGAAAATCAGACGCTTGGCTTCTTGTGGAAACAATATCAAGTGGCCACAAATTAAGTTTGCTCGTTGTAAGTGAGAGGTAAGCGGGTTGGTAAATTGTTTTATTTTAAATATCGTTCTAAGTGCTCTCAGCATTAAGACGGGTGAGGTTTTAATTGAAATTGCAGCGAGCATTTCCGCTTTTAATGCTTTCTTTCGGTTTGCGCCAACTGATAAAATATAGCGATTATAATAATAGTCTGGAACTTGTAACACCAGGACGTCAGTCATCACAGAATAAACAGCAATGCATGTGCCGGTGAGACGGAGCAAACGAGAGTGAGTAATTCGTTTTAGTAACAACGTACACGCCTATACAATAGGATCCCAGAAATCGTTAAAAGACTTTCAATTTATAAATTTAATAACACCAACAAAGAGCTTTTGTGTTGTAAAGAATATCAGAAGGTACGAATTTTCGGAAGACGCAACTTTGGAAAACAAATTCTCCACATAGGCAGTTCAGTATTGCTGTAATAAAATGGGATTCTAACATATCTTCACAAAAGTTTTAATCTCTTAAATTAATTATCTCGATTCGTCAGTCCCGCCGAGTTTGTTTCGTAAAGTTTCGTAAATTTGTAAAATTTCGTTTTAATAAAATATTTTGATTTAGATTTTGCAGTCTACGCGTGATCATGGTCGCTATACAGCTTCTGTAACGTCAGGATTGAAACATACTTAAGGAATCTGCGATAAAATCTGTTAAATATAGCCTAATAATAATGTAAACATTAGGGTAAACTTACGGCTTCATTCGTAATGTAGAAGTTTTCCTTGCTTATATAAGAGCCGCATCAAATTATGATGGCTATCATTGCTATCAAATTCTACATATACTGTTTGATAGGGTATGTGTGGCCTAACAGGCAAAAGTAGTTAAACGCCGTCAAGGGACTGCGGCTTGCTATCAGACCTTACAAGTATAACAAAGTAAAACAGAAGGTCGTAGGTACGTGATGAGTTTTATAATCATGGTCCTACTTTAAATTACTGTACTTTGGTCAACCTTGTTCATTCAAAACAACATGTTTCTTTTCAATGGGTTTAAGATCTTTTTACTATATTACCAGAAACAGGTAGCCAAGGCCATCGAATGACTATCAGCGCCCATCGAGATCCACATAACTGTTATGCAGACGTGTAGCCCTAAAGAGAAGGGCTTTACTCCCGCACTATGTATGTCACGTAATATTAGCGTTGAGAATGTTGATGAGATGTTTCAAACTTATGATTCATACATGGAACGCGACAGTGTTGTCACAACATGGTACCTAACCAAACTAGTCCCTGCACCACCATGTTATACATGCTATACTTATATATTATAGGTGGAAGGTTCCATTAGATTGAGTCAACAACCTCTCACTTTAAAGTCACTTCCGTCGGACACAAATTTCACACAATGTGCCTATATAATAGATGAAAACCGAAAAATTGAGGGCAAACAAGAAACTACTATTTTATAATGGCGCAGCCTCCACTATATTGTTAGACGTACGTGACAACAGAATAATTAAGGCGAGGTAAATAGTGGTACCTTAATAAGGTTATTTATTTAATATACTGGAATTGACCATAGATATTAGTGCTAAATAGATTGGCTCATGTTGTCTAACGTAATGTAATGTTCAACTATGAAACTACGAGATATGGGATGACAGTAGATTTTAAAATAAATTAATATGGAGGCAACAATTATAATATTTTTATTTGGACGTATATGGGCTAATACAGCCGCACCTTCTTCTTCTTTTTCTTCCTCAACCCATTCTCAAAAACTCCTGGGTGCAAGGCTCCTCATAGCCGCATACGCGGTTGAAAAACACGATAATATAGTGTCAAATAGCTAGACAACACTTAAATCTTAGGGACCACATAAATACTTCATATTAATTGCTTCTGAGCGGAACATAAATAACAGGTTTGGCCCACCACTGGTTTCCACCACTGTTACACACTCACACTCCTTTGTGCCCAGGATCGAAAGCGGTGATTACTATGAACCCTCAGATATGGTCGCACTGAACCCGAGGTAAAAACATAAAAACTGTCTTAGTAACCTGAACGAACTTTATCAAAAGAAAACACAAGGGTGGATTGAAAAGTATTCGGCCTAACCAAAAAACTAAACACTTACTAAATCAGCAGTATTTTTATTTTTCTACATAATTACAATCAAGTTCGATACATATTTGCCATCTCCCATTTGCAGCATTTAGACCGTTGAAAATGATTCTTTCTTGGAGTCAAAATATGTGTCTGCTGCTGTTTTGACCTTGTTGTAGAAAATCCTTGACCTCTCAAGTACTTTTTAGGTTCGGAAACGGAAAGATGAAAAGGAGGATGTGCTAATAGTTCAGAGTCTAAAACAGGCGTTATCTTCACAAAACCGGGCTTTTCTTCGGAGCATTCCTGGACGCTTTTCTTTTATTTCCTCTCGCAAGCGACTCAGTATTACAGAGTAGTAATCAGAGTTTACTGAACCCTCTCAACATAATCAATCACAATCACGCCTTTTGAGTCCCAGAATACTGAAGCCTTTGCCTTATTTGTCGAAAGCGCTGAGGCGCGCTTTTAGGGGTTGGTGAACCAGGTCTTCTCCACTGTTTCGATTGTTGTTTTGTTCCTAGAGTACATTAATGAAATGGTCTTCATCAGCTACGAATAACTCCAAACAGTCACATGAAATAGTCAAACACGTCCTCTTTGGTTCAACTCAAAGCGGTCGTGGAACGCATCTCGCAGACACCTCGTGGAAACCCAATTCGTTGCCTATGATGTATTTTGTTCGTTCATATGCGGTGCCTTTATTCTCAGCTATCTCTATAACTTTTAACTAAGATCTCCCATGATTACGACAGGTAGTTTCTTAATAGTCAGTGGTAGACGTCGAAGGCCTTCCATAGCGGGGTTCATCTTTCACAATCTCTCTACCACGCCTGAATTCTGCTATCCATTTTTTGACGGATGAATGTCGGAACACATTCCACACAGAGCGGAATCGTCAAAGGCACTGGGGATATCGTCATGGATGGCTTTCGGTGATAGCTCCTTCTTATATACTACTTAATAACGGCATGCTACACGATTTGCTCCATTTGCAGTTAAAAAAATTATAAAATCAAAACTAACTATCGCACATGTTTCAGACTTCACACAATTAACAAGTCTGAACTGAACTAAATAATGTGGGTAGACACGTGTTAAGCAGAGTACTTTTCAATCAACCTAGTATGTGGTATAGGACGTAATTAGTTTCGTATAAAAAATGAAACGTTCAAACAGGGACGTGTATTTTAAATTTTTCTCTTTGTTTTGCCACCGATTCCGATTATTGTGAATTTTTATCGAAGTTGCCATTGCGGGTGTTATAGTAAAAGACCGTCACCCTAAAGCTACAGTAGTTAGCTGTAGTCAATGTTTTAGCTTTTATCTTGTTGTGCTAATGAAGTAAAACCTCTAACGCGTGTACATAAATTAGTAAACACACTCTAATCGTGTTTATTTAGGAGCTTAGTAATTATATCTTTGGATTTATCACACCACGTTAGCATTACACCCAGTGATAAGTACCGTAAGGACTTGTGTTACAGGCGCTAGACAACGCAAATATATTTAAGATTTTTTATATATTTTAGATTTTTATTATAGTAACACATATAATACATATATAGACGTAAATGTCCTAGGAGGGATTCGAACCCGCGACATCTGACGTAAGACGCTTATACGTTATATAGTAAAGGGGAACAAACGAGAAATTGCGTGCCTTTGCAATGAGTAGCAGTCAACTACCAATAGATATGCGCATTGCTATCATGAGAATACATTGCGTTCCTCGTCCCCTCAATGAGTCACTCACGAGTGGTGTGAAATGCGACAGCATAGCTGTCACTTGACGGCGCTGTCATGTGAGCGACAGGTACCACCCGGTCAAGCTAGCTCAATTCAGCTGCAATACAGAATGGCAAAAATGTTGGTCTTTACATTCTCTGATGATTTCTTGTTTCTTTTCGGAGTGA
>JAFELO010002262.1:0-10564 GCA_017140195.1 Eumaeus atala
AGGTCCCAGACGTATTTCATCAAACGCTCAGTTTGAAAATCAGTTGTTTTGTTGTGTTCCACTTTTTTCACCTCAAAAACCTCCGTGACATTTACCAGTCATCATCATTATGGGCCGCTATCTGTCAATTACGAGGCATAGGCCTTTTTTAATGAATGTCAAGACGACCGATCTCCTGCTACTCGCAGCCATCCCGGACCGGCTACTGCACGGAGATCATCTTACCACCAGGGGAACGGTCGACTTAGACACTTCCACTTAGACAAATGTGATGGGCTATGTAATATTTAATTTGTACGACTGATGCGTTCCTACATATTAAAGTCCACGATTGCAAAGTCATATTTATTATGAACGCCAAACACTTGTCATATTACATTGTTTAGAGGCAGCCTTGATGAATGAAGTCTGCGCCAAGTGACCACTAAACGTGGAAGAATTGCCAAATTCGTAAAAGTTCCCGATGAATTATTTACATTCTGCTCCCGACAGACGAATGCGACTCCCTTGATGACAAACCGTTTATAGTAGATAATGTAGATTTTATGTACGTTATTTGCAATAATGTAATTCATATAATTTATTACACACATTTTGTGCAAATAAAATTCTTTCTCACCGTACATAAACCGTGCTTGCCTCAGCTGGCTCTAAATGTATAACTTATTTTTTACGTATATGTTTAATGTAGTTACATTATCCTTTATAATATCCTTTATATTGTGGTAATAATTCCATAGTTTCGACGGTTTCATAATATTTGAAAGACCGACATCACACACATGCAGAACCTCCACCGTGTCCGTAGACGTCGCGCAGCACTTGTCATGGTGTGATCCCCAGCTCAATCTTTAGGTCAATGAGTAAGTCAAATAAACCAGTCTAATGCGTAAAACCAAAAATAAATAATGATGATTTCTTTCGGAGTGAAACCCAAGTTTCTGTAACCTAAGGCTTAACATTCCACTGCATGCCACCTGCCACAAAACTAGTTAGTCAAAGGTCCAGTGGCTAGCATGAATATACATCAAGTTTACCTATGACTCTACACTTTACTATTACAAAATTACTTATCATAGAGGGTGGTATGTCACACCGAACAAACAATTCTTAGAATGTCATAAAAATGTAATGAATCATCTACTGGCACACAGCCATCAGATATCCCTGGACATCAGATAAGCACATCGCGGGCCGGCGCTCATCAGTCACGCCTGACAGCCGCCAGTAAGACGGACTCCGTCCCGCCGCCCCGCACGGCCCGTAATCGCTTTGTATTG
This sequence comes from Eumaeus atala, assembly GCA_017140195.1. Lineage (NCBI taxonomy): Eukaryota > Metazoa > Arthropoda > Insecta > Lepidoptera > Lycaenidae > Eumaeus > Eumaeus atala. The sequence continues at coordinate 1,281 of JAFELO010002262.1, forward strand.
ACACACTACGTTATTGCTTTAGTGTCATGCCGCACAGGTGGAAGTAGTGCCATGCATGGTTTATGACACCACGTCCTCCTATAAAACGGAATTTGGCCGGTACGACCGCGGAGGTCCCTCTCGCTAACATAATACCGCCGTAAAGTGACATCTTCAGTGTCGCGTTTCGTGCGGTTTGTGAGTAGCCGGTGGTTCATTGGGGCGGGGGAAAGGAGAGCAACGCATCGGCATAGTAATTATGTGGATGTTAATGGATGTCAGTAGTGCTAAAAGGGCTCTTATTGCTCGGTTGCCCCACTATTCTTACCTCCTCGTGGGGTGTGAAGTACCGGGCACTTAAATTCCTGTACCACGGAACAAATGTTGCAATTCTGACAGATGCTGCAGAACTGTGGTGTCGACTCTCTTACTTGTATGTTGTACGTACTGCATTATTACGCACCCAAAGACCAGCTTTGATTTTAATGACGAATGCCTACAGGTCTGGTAGCAGTGCAGCGCTACCGGTATTGGCTGGCGTTCTGCCTACCGATCAGGAGGTTCTTCGAGCGGGACGTGCCGGACGTGCACTCCGCATGGGGTTCAAGGGCAAGGAGTGTAAGGAAAAGCAAAGCGCTAACGTGGACGAGGTCATCTCCATTTGGCAGTCACGCTGGGCCCCGTGTGCCGACGGAAGGGAGCTGTACAGCTCCTTCCCTGAAGTTACAACGCGTCTGGCATATTAATGGTTACGTTAATTCACAGATACTAACAGGGCACGGGTACTTTAGAGGTCGCCTGCACAGGATGGCGCTATGTGACCTGCCATTATGTACCTGCGGTCATGAAGCTGAAACCAGAGATCATGTACTGTGGGAATGTGACTAACTGTTTACGTTAATCAGAACAACTAAAATTATAATTCTTCGGGAACTTTTAAAAACTTGGTACATCAGAACATCTGTCATTTCAGTCCACCCGTGACAATGGTTGCTGTAAAGCTGCTGAAACGTCGGACTACATAAATAATTTAATAAACCGTGATAAAATCCGTAATAGTAGTTTTATAGTAATGTCTAACGTTCGCGTAAACTTAAGACATCAAAATGTGACTTGTACAAAAACGAGCGAAACATCATGTTGGACGGCATCGAACGGAAGACAGTGGGCCCAGTCTATCACCAAGATTTGGTCTCAACGGAACAGGGCTTTAGGCAATTGAGGACATTTGGGTATACATGGCACGCGAAGAGGAAGTATAGGTAATGATTCAGCTGCATCGAGATAATCAGGACTGACGAGGCCGATGACAACTCCTGTCTATGTGGTGTCCCCCCAGAAAGGGGAGAGTGAAATAACGAGAGGGCACTTATATAAAGTGTAGAGACTCAAGGATTGCACGCTGGAGAACAGATCCGGTGAGCGAACCCCCATACATTTCTCATGATTCGCTCCGTATACCGAGAGGTGGGTAGGAGCACCCCACTATTCTATAAAAAAAATACTATGTTATATATTCAGCCCCATAAATATTTTGTGTAAAATATTATGTTATATATTCAGCCCCATAAATATTTTGTGTAAAATTTTATGTTATATATTCAGCCCCATAAATATTTTGTGTAAAATATTATGTTATATATTCAGCCCCATAAATATTTTGTTTAAAATATTATGCTATATATTCAGCCCCATAAATATTTTGTATAAAATATTATGTTATATATCCAGCCCCATAAATATTTTGTGTAAAATATTATGTTATATATTCAGCCCCATAAATATTTTGTGTAAAATATTATGTTATATATTCAGCCCCATAAATATTTTGTGTAAAATCAGCTGCTTGCTCCAGTGACGCTTGAAAAGAAAGTCTCCAGGTTTCGAACCACATCGGCATCATCATCATCAGGCGGATGACGTTTACCGTTGGTTGTAGCCCTCCACTATAGTGTGCCATAGGTTCCGTTCACAAGTCACTTCCACACAGCGGCTCCCCGCCATCTTAACCAAGTCGTCAGTCCACCGGGTAGGAGGCTGACTAACACTCCAACTACGTAAACAACGAATTTTCCTACAAACTTTCCAACCATTTTTCACAGAGATTCAAGAAAATTTACTACGTACTATCTACATATAATTACTACATCTCATTCTGTTACACTCTAGATTTTTGACATTAGTTTCAATGTTATTAAAACTATCACGTTGACCTGATCGATGGAGTATACACTCCATCGACCAGGTTAACATTCACTTCCTTGTGTAAATTCGTGATAACATTTGACGAATAAAAACTATTTATTGAGTATAGTTTTTTTTCCATTTATAGATATATAGATACAAAGTATAGTTACAATCACAAGCAGCAAATTAAAAATAACAAAATTAAAAAGAATTAAATGCACAAAAGTGGAGAAAAATAAACCTTATTATAACACCTTTCTAATATATATATATATATATATATATATATATATGTATATATATATATATATATATATCTGTGTGTGTACTGTGGAAACTCTAATGAGTAAGTAATGAGGTGCTTCCGTTCCAGCATCTTACAGTCATCCACAGCTGATGGATGGAATTTCGTATTTCAAACTTCCAGTATCAGAGAAGAGTACCAACTACAATCTAGCAGTATACCTCGGATTGTATTCATTGCATTACAACTCAAATCATTCCGTTTCGTTCATGGAGGTCTACCTATCGCTCGTATGGCACAGCTATGTTCTTAAAGAAAAGGTAGAGCAAACGAGCAATTGAAATTATTTGAATACCGATTCCCATAAACATACGAGTTATAGGCACCTTGCAGATGCGTTGCCCTCATTTCCTCCTTCCATTCTATGGGCTACCGGCTACTCACAAACCACACGGAACCCGCAGCATATCCGTCAATTTACGCGGTCATGTAAGCGAGAGGTACCTTCCCGATAGTGCCAGCCTTGTGGCACTACCCCTTGCTAATGCTAGACATCATTTGTTACATTAAACATGTTGTTACTTATTTTGTATTTAATAGCTATTCATATACTCGCTTCCTCCACTTCTGAGATATCAAACTGAACAGTACTGTGTTTGTATCCTCATAATATTGATACAGCCCGCCTCGGTTCCCTTAGGTAATCCAATACGAGAGGTCTCTAAAGCTTGTTAGAATTTAAGAGGTGAATTCGTTACGTTTCACAAAAGTAAGGGAGGAATCGAATGTAACAATGATTTTCATTTTCCAGATCCAGTCCGAATTAGAGTTGCGACTTATAAAAAGATCCCTTTTGCGTAATTTCTGGAGCCTGTGGAGACTTGATATTTTGTTTTATGTTTCAGTTTACTCTTTATGAAAAATATTTAAAAGTTCATGAAACGCGACACCGAAGTTGTCACTTCACACCGGTATCGTGAGAGCGAGAAATACCTCGCCGGTCACGCCGGCCCAATTCAAAGAATAAAAATTTATATAGAATAGAACAAAAATAGAAAAGAGATGACATCTATCAAAAATGTATGCAATCCGATATGTTGGGCCTCTCTTAACAGCTACCACAGCAAAAATTCAGGTCCAAAATAAAAAAGCAGAAATATCGTATTTAACAGTTGCTCTTCTGAGTTTACGATTTGTTCTCCGTCGACTCTCCATCGACAACAGTTGACAGGTGACAGGTGAGAAGTGACAAATATGGCTGGTGCGGTGGTGTACAGCGCTGTGTGTAATAGCCTAACGAATGAGCTGGTTGTAATGGACGAGATGAGATATTCTATACCATCGCATTATGAAAGTTTTTTTTATAAAAAAAAAAATAGGTTAAGGGGCAAACGAGTAATGGAATTTTTTTACGACTACCGACGCCCATGAACTTCCACATAATTACTATGCCGATGCGATGCCCTGCTACCTCCCCCCCAAATGAGTCACCGGCTACTCACAAATCGCACAAAACGCGACAGTGAAAATGTCACTTTACGGTGACATTATGTGAGCGAGAGTAACTTCCCCGGTCGTGCTGGCCCAATTCCGTTGCATAGGATGATATAGTGTCAAGCACTACGCATGGCACTACCAGCTCCTATGCAGCATGGCACTACTTCCTCCTGTGACGAATTATAGTGTGGGCGGGATACGAACAAATTAATGATGTGATGGTCTTTAATAACCAGTCATGTCTAGTCATGAGTGTTTACAAAGGTTTATTTAATAATTAATGTACAATGTAAACATACATTATACATTTAATTTTATAAAAATGGTACGAAGGCACTACTCATTCCACATTGAGACTTCTTCCAGCAGCCCTGATACAGAAGAAATTGTATAATAAATATGATGTTAGAGTGCACGTTCCGGGAATGATTTAAAATAAATACTTTAATACAGATAATATAACAGCAAATATAGCAGTAATTAAATAAGCAATATGCATACACACACATTGTATACTTGCGTATAGACATGTATGCATACATATACTTAGTCTGGCCATAAGTAAGAATAAAAGTTCTAACTTTCGGTGTACGTATGACAAATAATATTATGTTCAATGCAGGATGAAAGCTCTGCACATCTATACCAAACACACGCGAAATCTAGTACTATCTGTCCATGCTGTACAATACACCATTATCTGTATTATCTAAATACATCTTAGTTATGTGTCGATTGTGTGTGAAATGTAGCATACGTTTTAGTGGAGTACGGCTGGCACGACAGGGGAGCTACAGCTACCAGTTATGCTGTCGTCGTTCATACGGCTTGTGAGTAGCTGGTGGACTGGATGGGAGGAGGAGGGAAGGGAACGCATTCACATGAGAACTGTAGTGCAACCAGCTACAAAATATCTACGGGCGTTTCTAGTGATCAAATCTGATTTCTCGTTTTCGTTCCCATACTAACTACTCAAAAACTCTTATAATGTAATAACAACTGAATGAAGTATCTCACTTGGACCTATGTCTCCAGTGACCCATCTGTGTCACAGTTTTGTAACGACCAATATCTACTACCGCAGTGATACAGGCAGAAATTTTAGAACATACCTATATATATCATGCTAGCTATAATACATACCGATAATATAAAGCTAAAGAATTTATTTGTTTGTTTGAACGTGCTAATCTCAAAACTACTGGCCTTAATTGAAAAATTGTACTAGTATTGAATAGTCTTGACTAGACTACCGAGCATAAAGTTATGCGGGCGAAACTGTATGGTGATGCTAGTGTAATTCAACGAGCTGTGTCTAACCCATTTCCAAATATTATTGCTTCACGTGTAACGTTGGTTTAATTTATTTATAGTGTATCTACGTGTTGGTTTCACGACAATATTATTGACTCCCGCAAACGGCGAAAGTGCATGAGATGTATGAGTGTGTATGAATAGCAGGTGCATGAGTTTTATAAGTGTGTATGAATAGAAAGTGCATTAGATGTATGAGTGTGCATGAATAGCAATTGCATGAGTTGTACGAGTGTGCATGAATAGCGAGTGCATGATTTGTATAATTGTGTATGAATAGAAAGTGCATGGGGCGTATGAGTGTGTACGAATAACGAGTGTGTGAGATATAAGAATGTACATAAAAGGATATTTTGTCGTGTTAAGACCATAGTGATAAGTAAGTATTACCATCTGCATGTAGGCTCGCCCGTCTGTATATTACAGTTGCTTTACTAGTGTGGGTATTGATTGCTGTATGGCTGGAAGTATATTTTATGAACTCGGAATAGTTTCTGTATGATGTTGAGAACTAAAATTATCAACATTAGAAGAAAAAAGGAAAGAAAGGAAGAAAGAAAAACATATTTACAAGTATAGATGTGATCGTACAAGAATATAAGCAGCAAAAAGAACAATTAATTTTAATTATAAATAATAAAAAAGAAAAGAAAAATGAAATATGTACGCGCCGATAGGTGCACAACAGTGCATCCAATATGTGACCACTAAGTTAATAATTTAATTTAGCACTGGATATCTATAGCAGAGTGCTGCGACTGCAAACGATCAATCGAAGCCAATAAAACAGATCTTCAGAATATTCCACTGCATAATAAACAGATATTCATTATAAAGTGCCGGCATTAAGGTGGGAATGAATAATTTATGTGAAAATATTAAGACGGAACCTTCTAGAGGGTTCCTCGTGAAGGAGCGACGAGAGTTCTAGCAATATTCAATTGATCAATTGAAGTGCCGAACATGTTACTGCCTCATTGTAACGGATTCAGACATGATTAGTTTATAACAAAAATATTGTGTAGACTTATCGCTCCACGTTTACCTAGTCCTGTGCTAAGTACCTTAGGGACTTGTGTTACAGGTAATAGACTATTGAATCCTTAGTAAAGTACCTGTATAAATTTAAGAAATTCAATTACAATTTAAAATAATGTTACATTAGAATTTAGAATCTGTTATATTTATTTATGCGATTGTTAATTCTATTTTGTCATTTTGGCCCCAGTATGTTGTACAGCATTTTGCGAAATTAAAATGGAGTGGGGTGATAAAAAGAACAGAATCGACGGCTATAATCGCATTACACAAATTAAGAATGGAGCCAAATGCTATTTTAAAAAAATCGCCATACACTTAATATTAGTAAAATGCTTGTGTACCAGGCTATTAATACGTTCAATAAGACTTTCTCTGTTTATGACAGGGAAAGGTCTGGCCGTTCACGTAGTGTCGTACGAAAAAGGTGGTCGAAGCAGTAAGGGAAAAAATCGAAGAAATTATGTCCCTGAGCAAAGTATTTTATCTCTGGAAATGAAAATAGCACCTAGGACCTTGTCGTGTATTTAGAGATATGACTTAGGACTTGCAGTCCAAAGGAGACGCACTAGTTATATCTTAATTGATAAATTAAATGTGAATGGGGTGGTAAAATCGAAACAACTACTGAAGTGCTACGCAAAGGGGTGTCACACAAAAAAAAAGTTTACGAGTGACATTTTTTTTACAATTGAGCAACATTTTAACAAAATGACCGTATTTATGCTCAAAGCTCTAAGGAAGCAACCCAATTAGTGGACAGAGTGTAACGTGGGTATTATCCGACTTAAGTGATGGTTTTGCGGGTGTTAGCTATGAAGGAGTGACGGAGCCATATTTTTGTGGGAGTTGCTGCTCTGCTTGCTTGCTCTAAACGCCATGATAATTTGGAGTCCCTAATAGAATCCATACGATTGGCAGTGAAGTACTTCCCCATGCGAAGAGTGCGCGCTTCTATTGATAATTGGCCCCAACGTCTAGAGGACTATATTGCAGCCAATGGAGACCACTTTTTGTTTTATATTTACTTGTTAAACTAACGTACTGTTAAAGTAATAAATGTTATTTAAAATAAAATTTAAAAAAAAACCTAGTTACAATATTTACGATAAGACTAGGTGTCGTTTAAGATTTTTACTATAGAAATACATACATAAATCAATGATCTAGGCGGGGTTTGAATGCGCCGTTGTTACCCATACGGCACAACCGCTAAAGTTGCTAAAGCGCTAGACGGTAGAAAATACAGAAGTCTGTAGCTGATTTTTTTAGGAAATCGTGCGCGGGTAAAAATTGCGCTTAACGTGCACCACGCTAGAGGATATCGCGACATCGAGATGGCGACGAAAATTAGAATTTTCTCACTGTCTTGTATATAAGGCCTGTAATGAAATTCGGCTGCAGACGTTAGTCTGAACCTCGGAACACTCACCGTGATATATGCGGTAGTACCGATTAAAACTTATACAATAGCACAATCTATTCTTTTTTATAGTATAGGGGGACAAACGAGAAATCGGTGACCTTCAACGACTACCAGCGCCTATGAATATCAGCTTTATTACTATGCTGTCGTGTTGCCCTCCTTTTTATCTGCCCTCCCCAATGGGCCACCGGCTACTCACAAATCACACAAAACGCGACACCGTAGATATCACTTGCGGCAGCATCAAGTGAGCGAGAGGTACATTCTCGGACGTGCCGGTCCAATCCCGCTTCAATGCAGTATGGCACTACATCTTACTAAAACTATTCGTTAGCAAATTTTCTCACACTATAAATAACGTAATTAATAATTTGTTAAATTAATTAATTAACGTAAAGTAACGAATTATTTCAATACAGTTATGAAATGAAACTGTGTCAGAGATTGCAATTATCCTTATAAATGGAATTGCTAATGGGAAATTGATTTAATTTTAATTTGATACTACAAGTTCTTTGATCCGTTAAGTCATTAATTTGAATGGCATTGATGTTGTTCAATAAGTTATTTATATAAAATACTAAAATAAAAGAACGGTGTAGATAAAAAATAATGATTTCTTAGACTTACGCTATTGGTACACAAAAGAATAAAAGTAATTTAACGGATGTTTACAATAAAATTATTTTTACGGATTCTATCGGGGGTTATTTAATTATTTAATTTGTCCGACGTTTCAGAAGCTTTATAGCAACCATGGTCCCGGGAGGACTGGTGACAGAGTAACATTCGTGTAAACTTTATGCATTATAAGTATCTGTTAAGATTTTTATAGACAGTTGCTAATTAATAGATCTTCTTGAATAGTGTTCTTCGTGACATAGGGCGCTATATGGGGGAGGCCTAGGTCTAGTAGTGGACGTCGTCATCAGCCCGACACTGTCAACAGACAGTGAATCATGCCGTTACTGCATTGCATTGCATTGAAGCCCACCCAGCATTATTTTCACTGTGCGACTGACATACTCATCAGTCAGTCGCACATTGAAAACAACGTCGAACTAGCTGAGTGCCGTTTGTCTCGTGATAAATCCCAAGGGTACATTCCATTTTTGGGAAGAGGTAATCTGTAGTAAATAGGGAAACTGCTTTCAGTTTATAATAGTGTAATTATTGTTAATTACTAAATAAATATTTCAATCAATCAATTTCAGTATAAGTCCTTATCGGTCCACTACTGGACATAGGACGGATAAATGTTTATTCTATTGTGATCTATAATATTCATCACAACACTAGTTTTTGTGTGAAGTATTAAGAAACAAAGTAAAATCTTCCGTATGTACAACATTAATATATAGACGTCCGCACCCCGGGCGGGATGTGAACACGCGCACTGCTGCAATATGCGGTCTGTGCAGTTATACCTTAAGATTGGCGTAACACTTTTTTTTCTTTTATAGCATAAGGGGCAAACAAGCAATAAGAACCTTTTAGTTACTACCGACCCCCATGGACATCTGCATGATTGACAGCGTCACTGTCGCGTTTCGTCCGGTTCGTAAGTAGCCGTTTGCCTATTCGGCGGGGGGGGGGGGA
>JAFELO010002262.1:12602-35580 GCA_017140195.1 Eumaeus atala
CAACCAATTTTCAAACTAAGACATTATTGATATGGTCCACAAATTAATAGCCACACAGATTATGTAAATAACTATATCAATTTGTATACTTAAGAAAGTTAAGGCATTTTAACATTAACAAAGATTTAATAAGATATAAAATATGGCGTCGGCAAGAATTCACGAAGTCACCCTTTTATATAAATTTCAAGCATCGTGACATATTTGATTTATTTTATATCACAAATATATAGGTTCACGGCGGAAAAGTTAAAACTATTTAATTATGATTTGGGGATGGCAGATAGCGTCAGTCACCTTAAATATATCCACCCTCCCCATCGCAAACAGGAAACCCGAATATGCACAAAAGCCACCGCGAGTTCCATCAATGCCGCCATCAATGTCAGGTGCCCCGGAACTACCAAAAACATATAATTCACCCAAGATGTCTGGGCTTACCCCAGTCTGATGAGGTTAAGACAAGGTTTGGACCATGGCGGAAGGTGAATAGACCACCCAGTCTTACTGTAAGAGCATTGCAGTAAAATTTTAAAAGATTTATTTTTATAATCACATTATAATTGGTACTATTGTAGATATTAAATTAAAGAAAAAAAAGCTCAAAAATAAAAATTTTAAACAGTGGAGTAAAATTATTATATATATGTGAATGTAGTAAGTGAGTGTGTGAGTGTGCAAAATCGAATAATGCTTCATTTCTGAGCAACCGCTCTTATAAAATACATTTTATATTAGTGATAATGTAAGTTTACATGTGCTGCGAAGTCCTGCGAATCTTCAAGTTTGCACAATCTCTATAGCACTTCAAGTTTGTTGCTGTTTAAATATCACAGCACTTTAACCTTCAAATGTTTGGAATTGAGGATTTATGGTTTTGTGTACCTACTCTTTTGGACACAAACAATTTTGGTAGCATATCTTAATAACATTTGAAATGTGAAAGTTTAGGTGGTATGTTTGTTACTCAAAACGACTGAACGGATTATGGTGAAACTTGGCTATGAAGGGGCTTATATGCCTGAATATCACACGCAATAGAGATATTAACTTTTGCTCGTGTCTTTGTCCGTAGTCTACACGGAAGGTGTGGCCGGCAACAGATAGTATTTTCATACTTTATATACTTACTAATTCAAAGAATGGTTGAAGATGAATCAGACTATATTTTAATTATAAGATGCACTGACGATGATATTTGTTCCGTCACAGTTCTCGTATGAAGCTGCATAATACAGCGAGATCTAAGAAACAGACACCGGGAAGGCATTGACTATGGGAGACATAAGATTTCTAGTTGTGGAGCCAGAACTTTGTAAAGATACTTTATTTGAAATACATTTTTTTGGTCACGGTTATAGATTGCGGCAAAGTTTTTAAATATAAAACTACATAAATTAAGAAAGGTTACTTCTTCGGACATTTGGAGTATCATGGCCAACATCAAGTAATAATGGGGAAATAAGTTTTAATTTATATAATGAAATAGAAACTAAAATACATATTTGAAAAATTGAAAACAACTGCCGTATCAATAGTTTTCAAGATTTAAATTAGCTTAAGCAATATTTTATTTTCATATCAACTGAATGTTACATACCTTATAAATAAAGAAAAATATGATAAATGGCTTTGGTAAAATATTATGTGTATATTTAGTTATTTAAATATACGCATACAGCCAGGTCAGCCAGAAACTGTGATATCTTTCGCTACTGTACGCTATTCGTACCTTTTCTATCAAGTAACTAGTCAATCAAATTATACGACTAATTTAAATGGCGAAATTTACTTCAAATGTTCATGCGCTGAACGGAAGTGACTTTCACCATTTAAGCTACCGGAAAACTACTTTTCAGTGGCAACACTTAGAGGCCCAATTCCAACATAACAACACATTATGTTACCTCAATAATACTCATGTTACCTCATATTTGCTAAGTGAGAAAGTTTAGCTCAAGTGCCGCCAAATGCGTAATCATAACGTAAAGACATCCTCTACAATGTATGCGTCACCTAGTGTGTTTCCTTTTATTTTATTAATATCATTTTTCATGCAAACGAGTATTTAGGTAGTGACTACCGCCGCCCATAGACATCTGTAAGACAGTCTTACAGATGCGTTGCCGGCCTTTAAGGAATAGGTATTCTCTATCTATATGATTTCTAGTGAATATTATATAAAAATAGTAGCTTTCTGCGTGTCATCTTCATATATCATTATATATGGAAATAAAATAAAATTAAATTAAAATCATCGGCTGTACCAAATGTCCAGTTGAATATATAAATGAAATTTTAAAGAAAGGTTTTTTACCTGACGATGATTAGTCGAAACCGGATGTATATCTAAAATTGAAAGAAATTATTATGGAAATCATATATAAATTTTGTTTATTTATTCAAGTGTTAACATGAACTTCCATCAAGGAGTGGCAATACATTCAATCAACTATTCTGCCGTCGCAATTGGAAAGGGCATTACTAACATTTTGCACATGTTGAGAAAATGGAGATTAAGATATTTTTTTAATTTTGTTAAGAAGACATGTTTAAAATGTTCTTTTCCGAAATTGTGTGAATGTTAAAAGTTGTGTTTGTTCAATTTCATACTTCTTTTTACCTCAACATAAAAATTAACATTAAAAGAGCAATGTTACGTTTAAAAGGCACATATAACCAATTATACCTTTTAAATGAAAAGTTTTGGGTTAGAATTTAAAACGTTAGGATTAAATGACAATTTTACTCACTGTAAATAATTGGAATTTAAATACACACAATACTTCACAGGCGTTTAGTAGTAAATCCACAACCGCCAATGTGCTGCTTTTATATAGAACTTTAAGTCGTAGGGGTAAATAGAACGGGCATAACTGCCTATTGTGACTTTTCTATCTACATTTTTTGCTAAGGTGTTGTTGGTGTAAAAATAAGCACTATTGCCAGATAAGCCTTTAATATTTAACGTACGTCAGTTATTTTCTTTCAATTGGATATCGTAAAAATAAAAAGGTGAAATAAAGTCATGCCTCACAATAAGCCCTTTTATAGTAATGAAAGTGAAAAAATGGTGCAGTTGTGCCCTTTAAGCTATCTATCTCTGTTAATTTTGCAGCTAAATATCCACAAAAAATCAGGCAGGTAGGCCTACTTTTCATTATTCCGAATATGTATTGAAATGAATTTCTCGAAATTGTTACTTGTGCCCTTTTTCGGTAACACGGCAGTATTAATAGACAATAATATAGAATATTTTTAGTATAGAAATATATGTTTATCGTCTTCATATGGCGATCGACATAATATTATAAACACGATATAGAATAAATAATAATGAGAAACATTTATCTTTACGAATGAGTAAAAAGTTTCAGTCTCCGGCTCTTGTAGTGTTGTTACACTACATTAAATGATAAAACGGAAGGACGCGGTGCGACACCTAGTGAAAATTTTGTTCAATTTCATTACAATGTTGCTCTCTCTCTTTGGTGTATTTAATTGTTACTACTTTAATAAGTTTCTGAAAACTTAACTTGTAAATGAAATTCAAAATGAAACCCAAATATAGCATAGGGAGGCCAATGAGCATTCGGGACGTTTTACGACTACCGAAGCCCATGTACATCCCCACAATTACTATGACGATGCGTTGCCCTTCTATCCTCCTCCCCTCCAATGGCCCACCGGCTATTCACAAACCGCATGAAACGTGTCAGCGTACCTGTTACTTTACGGCGGTGTCATACTGTGAGCGAGAAGTACTTCCGCGGTCATGCTGGCCCAATTCAGCTGCAGCTCAGTACAGTTCTAAGATTTTTAAGTTTCTTAAAAGAGATTCATGATTTTTTTTTAGAAACGAACATTCTAATCAGTTGACATTAAGAAGTGTGGAGTTATTATTACTATTATTATTATAATTAGCCTACCGTGTCCCATTGCTGGGAAAAGGCCTCTCTACCCTCATTCCACATCTCTCTGTTTAATAATAACTATAGATAATTCAGATAATGTGCCATCCCGATTTTGTAGGTATAATATCTGTCCACACCATGGTTCAAGCCTTATCGTGGCAGTGGGGTTCAGTAGACTGGGGTAAAACGAAGCGAAGCCAATTGAACTGAGGAGGCCGTTCTTTATACCCCTCTTATAAGTAGAGGCGACAAAAGAGCTAGAAGAGCCTTTGCGCACGGGTCAAGGGAGGATGATGGGAGTTTCTTCCCATCGCACTTTCCTAAAGTTGACGAGTTTATCATATGGTGCAGTAACCCCATCTATGGAGGTATGTTGGTTCTAAGGGTGTCCCCTCAGTAGTCGACTGGCCGCCGAGGCCTGATGATCAAGCGAGGGATCCGTAGTACCTCTGCCGAGAGTCTCATACACTACTGGATCCCACTCAGGGCCGGTGATGACGCATAAAGGCATTTCCCCGCGTTTACAAAAAAGATACAAAGAATTTTAATATAAAATTACATTTTAATGAATTTAAGAAATTTTATATACTTAAGATATTTTTTATTCAGAAGAAACCAATTTGGCCACCGGTAACTCAAAAATCGCAGGAAAACGACAGCATAGCTGTCACTTTATTGCAGTGTAGTGTTTTGCCAAAAGGAAAAAGAGTGACATTACTTCAACACAGAGAACATTAAGCCTTACAGTCAAAGATAACAGAAGTACTTTTTTATAAATATTGTAGGTAACAGGGATAACCTAAAATATTATCTAGGTCATCTCTGTTAGCTTATTACTGTTACACTATTATTGACATCTATCTACTTATAAATTACATTAAACGAATGAATGAAATACTTGTTATAAAATGGATGCCATGAATCGCGATAAACTCACAGAGCATCATGGGGTCCAAATGTAGGACTTCAAAACAGTGGCCATTACTTATAAAAAATAAAATATCTGATCATATACAGATAAACGGATGTATATACGTAAGATCGAAAACATTACCTTCCTCCTGACACAGTTGAGTAAAAACAACTCCAACCCATTCATTTCGTTCAGCCCCTTTTGTCCAATTTTACAGAATCGATTGTACACAATGGAAGCACAACATCGTCAAAGCGAACTCATCCCAATTCCAACTCTGAATAGGTTTTTGACGGTATTAACTTTTCAAAAAAATTGTCTATCCGACGGGCGCGCAGAGGCCAACTATATTATTAGCTATATAGAAAGTCGCACGGGTATCCAGTGGTTATCCTAACATATATCTGAGTATGTTCCTCCTGGGGATGATGGGATAAGACAGACTAAAAGTAAGGCGTTACATAGAACTTTTTTACCTAATAATAATTATTATTACAGGATATAGTCTACGTGTACGTATGACATTCCCGTGCCTCGGATAACACGTCAAGCCGTCAGAGCTGCGCTTGACTTCTTTTCAGCCGTGTCCTTTTTTTCTAAGGCTTTTTTTTACGGACGCGATGGGAGTTTCGGGCGGGTAGTATCCGACTCGCACGGACTGAGAAACCGAGGTGTTACGGCGTGCCGCTCGGTGACAGAAGTACGGGGAGCCAGATGGCATTCTTCCGCGCTTCCGTCAACTGGACCTTGAGCAGTATATAATTAGTAGTAAACGTGAAGATATAGTAAATTAATGCGTGTTAAATTGTGTTTTCATGTCGCCTGTTGAGACGAATTAGGCAGCTGTTACATCTTTTGGGGTATGTTTTTATACTGATAAATAAATAAATAAATCACCGCCCCGGTAATCAACAGTTTAGTCTACTTTTATCGTTATTTTAGCATACGTCTATTCATAGGTCTTTGCTGCTTTAAAAACTTAAAGTTTGACCTTCTTAACGGATAGGAAGGTAGATCACCCTTTATGAAAATTTCAATTTTTTTTATATCAAAATATTTTTTTTACTATTTTATAGGTACAATGTAATGTTTTATAGGTGAGTAGCTTGGCTGCAATTTAGTACCTATGGCACTATTTCTTATGAAAAATCCGTAAAGACCATATACGACTCCCTTCTCCCTGATAACGATGATGATGAGTATTCTGTCTCAGGGTCGCAGTGGTCACCGCTGCCGGTCCTGGCGACACAGAACGGTAACAACGAGCGGTAGACCATGCGCATTCTAACAATGCCCATAGGCTTTGTCTTCGAAGTCTTCTCTGCAAGTTTGCTATCAAGGTTTGTAACACTACTTCCCTCTTCCCCACTAAAGGTACATCCATCACGGACCAGCTGCTGCACAGAGATCACCTTTTATCATCTTATTCATCTTTAAGTCATCAGAGATGACCCATGCGTATCTTATAGGCTGTAAGCCCTAAATAATCTCTTAAAATTCATGTTTTTGGGTGCAAATATTAATTTACCGAGTAAAAGGTATTAAACCTTTACCGCAGCAGTGCTTAACCAAACGGTATTAACCTTTTGCTTAAGCATTTCTGCGGAACAGTACCTGCCGGATACGTGCAAGCGAAGAGACCAGTTGTTACCTACCGGTTTCTATATCACATTGAGTATCATCAGGAGCATCAGTCAAGTGCGTAATTGAGACGCAGCTGCTAGCGCCGCGCGGGCGGTCCGTCAGTTATTGTACAGAAGACGGAGCATTACTGCGCTAGAAGACCTGCCCGATACGCACAGGTGACTAGGCACGTGGTCAGGTACCAGTTCCTGTATAACACTGAATATCATCAGCAGCATCAGTCAAGTGCGTAATTGAGACGCAGCTGCTAGCGCCGCGCGGGTGGTCAGTCAGTTATTGCACAGAAGACGGAGCATTACTGCGCTAGAAGACCTGCCCGATACGCACAGGTGACTAGGCACGTGGTCAGGTACCAGTTCCTGTATAACACTGATTATCATCAGGAGCATCAGTCAAGTGCGTAATTGAGACGCAGCTGCTGGCGCCGCGCGGGCGGTCCGTCAGTTACAGCCAGGCGATAGAGCACTACGGAACATCACCGATACGGCTCGGGTTTACGTCAACTACGGGGGATAATTCACCCTTATTTCTTCCTCCCCCCAATGAGGCCATGGGCTACTAATAAACCAAATGAAATGCGACAGCGAAAATGTCTCTTTACGCCAATATCATGTGAGCAAGATTTCGCGGATGAGAGGCACCAGTCGTGTCGGCCTAATTTCACTGCAATGCAGCATGGCCCTACCTCTTTCTCAACCTATGTCCTACTGCAATTAAGCTAGGCGCTGTTAGTTGTTCAAATGAAAATTTCAATAAAGATACGAGAATTTTCCACAAACTCTCCACTTCGTCAGCCATCAGTGGCTCGTCGAGCGACATGAAGTTTGATGGACAAGAATACACAACAACTTTGCTTTGTAGCGTATCAATAACATAACTATTTTATATCTTAGATGCATGATGAATTGATCACTCTATACAAATTTGCAACGAATTAAGCAATCTATACAAATATAATGTCGGTTTCTTGGATTACGCATATTTACGCAAAATTAAGCAATCTATACAAATATAATATCGGTTTCTTGGATTACGCTTATTTACGCAAAATTAAGCAATCTATACAAATATAATTTCGGTTTCTTGGATTACGCATATTTACGCAAAATTCACTTATTTCAATAGTCCACTTATGTGGTTTATGTATATTACATAAATTTCTTACAGCAAAATTAAATGTTTTTATGATTATCATTATTATTATTATTATGAATAAGGATCTAATTTTATTTCATCGTAAGATACGCTTTTTAGGTATCGATTTCTTTAGTTGATTTAACTGTTTGTATCGGAGAGTGTACAGTGAGGTGGGAGGGATGAAATAACTAAATTTTCTGTAGATAGAACGAATCCCAAGTAAGGTTTTAGTGTACAATTTGTTAAGACAGTAATCCGGCGCGTGTATTGTGTTTGTCTCAGGCCAAGGTGGGCGGATCGCAGTTTAATATTAATATGTATGTATATTTGTCCTCGTTATTCACCGGAAAAACTGCGGTCGATTGCTAGTATATAGCAAGGAACCCCACGGGTCGCCAACAACTCACAGATCACATAACATGCGATAGCATCGTTATCACTTTGTAAAAATTGTTTTGATCCAATTCAGCTGCACTGTAACAGAGGCCTTCTACCGTTTACTGAAAGTTTGCCTTTATGTTACAAAAATGTATACAGTAAAAGTTTATTTTCCCCTTAAAATAAATAATTGATAATACTAGGACAATCTATACTTATCACAATACAAAGTCCCCAAATTCTGTCCTTATTTGACAGAGCTTTGGAATATCTACTATGGCTTTTGACATACGATAGAGCAATTTCCGTGGAAAATTTAATGGCATAGTTTAGGCAACTGCTATTAATGGGCGAAACATATTGAAACGAACACCTGAAAATTAAATGCGATGTGCATTGATTTACAGGATACTTAAACTTTGCCAAAACTTTGTAACTCCTTTATTAAAAATACTGTGGTTTGAAATTGTTCTCTAGACGTTATGTAGAGCTATGTTTAGACTTGGAGAGATACCCAAGTATTACCTGGAGTTAGAGAAATCGGAATTAATTCAAAGTCCTCCTATTTATTTCTGACAATTTCTTTGCGGGCAAGACAGTTTCAGCTTGTCCCTCAGGCTCCTTGAGATCACATCAAAGGGGTCACTGTCAGACCTGGCGACACAGCAGTAGTGACGGGAACGGCTGGTGGGCTAAACCCACATTGATTTTTTACCAAAGTTAAGCTTACTGTTTTATCAACTATTAATGAACTATTTAGTTCCACAAGTTGCTAAATCTTTATACTCTTCTCGGCATTTATTACAGGACATGGTATAGTTTCTATATTTTTTGTTGTTGTTGCACAGGCAGAAAAAATGTAAAGCAAGTATACGTTGTGTCATGCTGCATTACAGCCGAATCAGGTCAGGTGCGACCGGGGACCCCACCATGGTTCAAGCCTTGTCGTGGCGGTGGGGTTTAGTAGCCTGGGGTGAAACCAGGCGAAAAATATTGAGCCGAGGGGATCTTTGCACCCCTCTTATAGGAAGAGGGGGCTTAAAAATCAGGAGCAACAGGAGGTGGCGCTTTTGCGCACGGGGCTAGGGGGCGAGGATGGAAACCTCACCCCATGGCAATGTCCCGAAGTCGGTGGGGTTGTTCTGCAGTGCTTGGCAACCCTATCTGTGGAGGTGGAGTTGGTCCCTTGGGGGGCTGACTGAACGTCGAGGTGCCCTGTTGATTGTTGTTCCAGGGCACCTCACCAAGGCGGCACTGATCGCACTCGCGGTGGTTTATGTGGGTATTCGGCACTATCATGTGCCGTGAGTCCCACACACCACTGGACCCCACCCAGGGCCGGTGAGGACGCGTAAATGCGTTTCCCCGCCTCAGCAAAGAAAAGTACGACCGGGGAGGTACCTCTCGCTAACATAACATTTGCTCTCGCTTAAACAACAGCTATTGCATATGCCATAACATTTCATCGGACTAATAACGAATGTGTGTTCTAGTTTAGGGATGTCGAAAGGGGAAAGACTGCAAAAGCTCTTTTCCCGCAGTTTGGAAGAGATGCACCGCGTTAAAGTGTACCCGGATAACCATGGAAATCGGTTTTGGTGACTTTAAAAGACACCGACAGATTGTTTACCCCCTTATATTTTATATTATAGGGGGGCAAATGAGTAGCAGCCTTTTAATAACTACCGACACGCATAATCATGCGCATAATAGTTATGCTAATGCGTTGTTCTCCTTTCCTCCTCGCCTCCAATGGGCCGCTAGTGACAGCGGTGTCACTACTTTACGGCAGTATTATGTAAGCGAGAAATACCTACCAAGTCGTGCCGGTACAATTCCGCTGCAATGAACCGGCACCAGTCACTAAAATGATATAATGTTGCCTCAAAATTGTAATGAAGAAAATAACAGAAACGAATAGTTGCAAGGTGTGGCAAACCAATAGGCCCGTGTTCTCGAGGCTGTAACTCCTGGCCTCTCGAAAAAACTTCAGATTGGAGTGGACGATTCAATTTCCGCTGCATAAAGAGCAGGTGCAGCAGTTTCTATTGTCATTGACAGCCAAGTAAATGATAACAAATTTTAGATTACCATATTGGGCTGTTACCGCGGTTTGTGTTTTTCGAATTAGTGAACAGGTTAGTTTGACAACGTATGACGCATCAATGGCTTTATAAAGAGGTCTATTCTTTTTTTCATAATAATAAGATATTGTGAGAAAATAGCAAAGTTTTCAGAACCACATATTTTTAAAGCCGTTACGATCAACGTAACGGTAGGAATGTAAAAAATCCATATTATCCGTTCACTTGGCTGTCTCAAGTATGAAATTATCTTACAAATTCCATTTCTTTATCAAATAGAGAATCCGGTCAGTTTAATAGACGTCAACGCATAAATCCTCTTGACTTTCATCAAGCCCCAAGTCCCTATCTCCCGGAGATAAGCCGACGTCAGCAGAGCAATTATATAAACGTAACAGCGCACGTCCAGATATAGAAGAGGTAGTCGTCTGGTTTCGGCCTCGGCCTTGCTATAGATATCTATTAGAAATTGTTGAAACAAAGTTTTACCTATTACAATTTAGGGAGATATTATTATAATAGTATGTGCCTCGTGGTCTCGTGGTGGTTCATTAGCAATATAGGGAGCAACAAAAACGACAACCTGCCAATAAGATGAAGTAAGAAAGAGAATGTGTGTATTTGTTTTTTCTTGGATTCTCATTCATTAATTGATCTACAAAGGCATGTTTGAGGGAACGCCAAAACTGCTGATTGTTCTCATCCATCCCGGGCTGACGCACTATGAAAAATTGTAGAACTAGAGCATATCATAAATGGTTTTTAAAAATGTTACAGCTCAAATGAAATACTTATTGCATTCGATACTCTATTATCCAAATAATCCTACTCAGATATTTTTTTTGTACTAAAAGTGCATAAATATTTTTTTCCTTAGGTTAAATTACGTTGACGTAGCGGATGGCACATTCAAATGTTTGTATACATATAATTCAAATAAATATAGTGAAAAAAGTATAGTGCACATGCATGCGGTTTTACACACTTTTAAAAAGGATATTTTATGTTCTGAATAATGAGCTATAATTTTTTTTAGTATGCTTTTTATTTTTGAGTAAGTACATACAATTGACATACCCTATTTTTCACTTTTCTTTTTCGTCGAAGGTTTTCACATTTACCCACGTCTCTACAACTTTATGTGTAATTTGATAGCCTAAGAGCGAAAAGGAAAAAAGTTCTCAACTATATGGAATAATGTCGACATATGCAGTGGGACATGTCTATATTATAGTGGAAAGATGATTGAGGAGAGAAATCAGCAGATTTCTGCGATTCTTACTACTGAATTGCCTTGCGGATCAACCGCTACTTCAGTTAGGTGTACAGTAATATTATCATGAGTACCTGAACATTGTTGAAATTTTATTGCAAGTCAACTTTTTTACTAATTAGTTAATATTTTATTACCAAAGTCTTAAAATATTCGCTAAATACATACATAGCTAGATACATTTTATTTCAAACACTGTTGTACTCGCTCGCGTACTTTGGTAACTTATAGAATTTAAAAAAATATATTTTTCTAAATTACACTTTATTTACAATTATTTACGAATATCTTGGGAACAATTTAAGAAGTTTCTAAGACGTTGTAGAAGCTATTGTACATGATAACAATGATGGTACCAACTACAATGTAGCCAATGTAGTTTACAGTTACATAGTTGGCGGTTTAGATATATCTAAAGTTTGACGAGGTACGAGTGAGAGCGTGTGAGTTGAAGAGGTGCCAAAGAAGATGTGGTCCTTCCCCATGTCGATCATTCTGGCGAATGTATGACGACAAATGAATCATGAGTAATGATTTCGATTGAAGTGACAATAAACCATTGTCAGTTAAGGGCGGGCACGACCACGGACCTCTCACTCAGATGTTACCGCATAATGGCGGCTGTGATGTCGTGTTACGACTGGCTTATAAATTCATTGTGGCCCGTTTATGTGCCCGGAGGAGATGGTTGATGAAATACACATTTGTATAGCAATTCTGCAGATTTATAAGTTACGAAAAAACAGGAAAAACTCAGTTTCAGCTTTCCCCGTTACGCTAGAAAAATCACTTCCCATATATCCCAATTTAGACCTAAATATTTTTATAAGGATAAAGTTATTGTTAAATCTAAAACATACTGTTACATTTTCAACTAACGCATTCACCATTTCGATCAAAATAAAACCACAATAATTTAACAAAATCGACAAAAGTGTAGATTTCTAAGATTAATTTTCGGCTTTACACCCAATAACGACTTCCTGAATCGGTGACGTTGTGGCGTGCTTATTTTTGGCACAAATTGATTGAAAATTTAATCCATTATTACGTTGCCGCCAAAGTTTAAGTATCGATTCGCTGACAAACTAAAAGCCTTCTTTAAGAGTTGCTTATGAAATATTGCTAATAATTTTATCGGAAACTTCGCAAGTGTTGGATAACGTTAGTTAAATAATAGAAGAAATATGGCACTTTTTAGTAAAAGTTAGTTCCTTGCCTCATTTCATCTGAATTGGGCCAGCACTCTACTTTAAAGTGCTACGCTGTCGCGCTTCGTACGGTGTATGTAACCGGTGGCATATTGGAACGAAGGAAGAAAGGAGAATTCATTCGGATGACAACAATATTACGGATGTCTATAGGCGTTAGCAGTCGTCAAAATGCTCCAATTGCTTATGTACTATTTCAGTATGAGATAAACCTTCTTATATTATATTTATTTCAGCCGCTCCGGTGGTGTGTGGGGCTCGTGGTACAGTAAACAGCCAAACACCCACTTACACCACAACATCTGATATCAGTGCCATTCTTAGTTCGCTACAATGGAACAGTTAAACTTTAGGGCACCCCAAGGGATCAATCGGGGCCGCACGCGTAGCATGCGTGTGAGGCAACGCTAGTGATATTATTTAGGATTCGGCTCGTAATTATCTCATAAAGATCCACACCAATTCTATGCGTTGGCGACTGGAATTTAAAAACCACGCGAAACATATTTGCGGTATCATGTGAGCAGGAAGTACTTTCCTGAACATACCGGTCCAATTCGGTTACTATACAGCATGGTGCTACTTTCTACTAACGTTAGTAAGAGGTAGTTCCATGCTGCATTGCATCGGAATTAGGCCGCCAAGATCTGGGGAACGAGAGGTCTCGTTCACTTGATGCCGCCGTAAAGTGACATCTACTTTGTCACGTTTCGTGTGGATTGTGGGTAGCCAGTAGCCCACTGGGGGCTCAAGTGGATGGTAAGGCTACGGCATAGACATTATGCTGATGTTCATGGGCGTCGGTAGTCGTAGAAGGGCTCCGATTTCTCGGTTCTCCCCCTGGTACCATAAACGAAACTTAGTGGTCAATTATTATTTTTTATATCTTACTTAACTTCCTTGAAGGTTTCTCCTGAAATTTGCAAAGGAACTTTGCGAAATTAGACATCTCGCAGACGTGTTTCTGGAATAGAATAGGCGTACTCGTTACTCGAATACACTTAAGTCGTATCGGTTCGGAAATACCCAGGAAAATACTACTCAAATAAGTCCTGGAAATTGATTTAATCTAAATGCCACCTATGAGACCAGTTATAAAATGTGCCACTTTTCCAAATTCGAAACAGTTAAATTGTGTTGAACTAAAGCAGTACCGATATCTCCTAAACTTTGAAATGCTTCGAGTTTCACGACGGGAATATCAAAATTCTCACATAAATTCTTTAGGGTACATAGGAAATGTACTAATCTTGCATGGAAAAGGGGGAAACGCCTTTACGTATATATTGAATACATTTAAGTGTACCACCCTACGGAATAAATACTTTTATTTACATCTTATATCTGTAACATAACTAAAAATTCAGGCCCATTTCCTGTCGGTAAATATAGAAAGTTTCATACTTTAACTGTAGAAATATTTTTATTCTAACTTGGATTTTAAATATAACCAGCACTTACTATATTAAGTGTGAGGGTGTAAACTAGTATTTCAATGGCCATGTCTGTGCAATAAATATTCGGGTTTCTATGGGATTTAGGTGCTGTCTAATTAATAGCTTGCGACTGAAATGAAATGAGATATTTTTTATTTAAATTGGCTATTTTCATTAAAATTTCAACTTTCAGCTGTACTTAAGGCGACTTCATCATTCCCTAAATCGAGCGTGGCAGAACCTCGGAATCGTTGTCCATAATTCTACAGCAAACATTAAATGTTTCTGAAAATAACTGGCTTTTTGTAATTGGTGACATTCAAAGACCTATTCTGCCTCTATCGGTAATGGGCCCAAGCATCACGGAAAAAAGGACAAATTTATTCGGAATAACACAAGCTGGCTGAAGTTAGGATATTCATTACAGTTTCCGGAGTCTGAAGCACATTCATTGCCAGCAACTTCTGGTGAACGAAGAAGACCGTGCATTCCTAATGGAGACTCCTCAGAATCAACAAATAAAAGGAGAAATACTATTTTGCTAGAAGAATATGGGTTTGAGCACATTTGTAACGCATTTTTAGAAGTATGCAGAGGCTCATATTGTTGAAGAGCTAAGAAACGCTGAGGGCGAAAAGAAAAAGTTTTCTCGACCATGTGGAAAGAGTCAAACCAAATGAAGATTTTATCTTATACAGAAGCATTGCGTGCTTTTATTGATTTAGATCTAACTAAAGCACAATGTATGTACCTAAGAAATTAGACCAACGAAAGAAAGTGTACAATGTTTCCCCCATGTTACAAAATACAAGAAATAAAACAAACTCGCTATCCACCGTCTTTTACAGTCTAAATCACAAACACCTATGCTTAAGTGATTAATACACAATTACGGGACCACTCAGTTGCTAGAATTTTAAAAATTGATTTATTTTTCCAAGAACAACACAGAAAATTAATCCTATACTGTATACTGGATGTTGATTCTTCTGGCCAAAGTCAAGCACATATGCGGAAACTGCCAGAAGAATAGGAAACTATTTCAGATGCTAATGTCTTCGGCACTTCATTAGTTCCCATTGAATTTATTGATGACCTCTCAAAGTCCATTATTTGGCAAAATCTTACCTTCATCTGTTCGTTATTGTGGACCCATTTCTATTGAATTTTGTAAGGAAACTCCTGAAAAAATCGTTGGCAATTGTAGACGAAATTAACAGACAAATTTAGTCTTTACGCCCGTCATTAGTAAACAAAGATAGTGTTGTAGTAAATGTGAAGCACTAACTTTTTCTAACAATGATTGATTGTAGGTTGGTTCAGGTCTTATCAGAAACTCCATCGGGTTCTATGTACACGGTATCTCTGGCTGTTCCACGACCTATGAATTACCTATTAAAAGTGACTGCTAGACCTGAAAATGAAAGTGCTTACCAATATTGATTATACATTGCATGCCAGGATTCGCAGCAATGGTATTACACATTTGCTACAATCCTGACTTTAAGACTTGGTCTGCTAGAACAAAGAAAAAAAAGAAATTGAAGAAAGAAAAGATGGAATTTTTACAAAAACGTTCCAGAAAAGAGCTAGGTTAATTATCGACAAACGTCGTCAATTAAGTGGAAACTCAAATGATGGAAATACAGCACGAAGGTTCCTTTACAACTACACTTGCTCGGCGAACATAACACGTTGGCGGTACTTCATCTGCACATGGTTGGTTTGGTGAAACATTGAATCAACGCTGGTATATTATTTTACAAGCTCCATGTTCTGGAATGATGATCGATCCTGAAAATTATGGAGTTTATGCCTTAGAAAATTTTAAAATCAATTTAACTACACTGGACAAAGATTCTCTTTATTTTGTCCATTAAAAACGTAATAAACTGCATAGATCTAGGAGCATTCGACAACCCAGTAATAGATTTATCAGGTAAAGAAATCTGCTAATTTAAAATTTTGCTGTTCAATTGCTATGGGATAGGGCCGGCGACATAAGGAAAGTGCATGATAAATAACTGTTCCGACATTGTTAATGTGTATTAAATGAGAAATAAAAACAAAAAGAAATACATCTATAAGTATGTAGCGCCATAGAAAAAATATAATAAATGGTGTAAGGTGTAAAGGTATTATGTCAATTTCTGTGTTCTCTGTTACATTATGAACGCATTTTATTGTATATCTATATATAGACAAGTACAACTTGTCTTGATAATAAGTTGATACTGGATACGTAAAGTATATTTTAAGTAGCTAAATTATCGTCTGGTCGCTGGTCATACACAGTAGCCAGGCTAGTCCTAGGCCGCCGAGTGACGCTCAAGTACTTACTATGCTATCTCTTACTATAAAGTTGATTGTCAGGACTTCTCAAGGTCATATTATTTGTCAACACGCGTCATAGCTCCTATAAAGGTCCACGTGTGTGGCTCGTTAGCCGCGGACCGTAATTATGTTGATGTTAATAGCTACGCTATTATATCAGTTATGGGCTGTTATATTGTTATAAAATGTCAAAACATTAGAACAGCCATTGAGACGCGAAGTGAATTTGAATATCTTTATTGATTTTGTGTCTGCTTGGTCATGCTGTTGATAAAAATTTAACAAATTAATAATAATAAAAAATTAAGCTGAAGGATAATAACCTACCTTTGGAGTATGCTGAGCCATCAAAACATTGCCTCATGTCTGGCTATATGATATGGAATTCAACAAGAGTTATGTTGATGATACTTTCACAATTTACCTAAGGAATATCCTTAACCATCTAAATAGTATAAACTCCAAAATACAATTTACAATGGAGTTAGAGGCAAATAATTCTTTAGCTTTCTTAGATGTTTTGATCATCCGTAATCAGAACAATACATTAAGTCATACAGTGTATAGAGAACATACCCACACTGATCGGCATATCTAAACGGCAATTCTCATCACCATCCAACACAGTTGTCCGCCGTGGGTAAGTCTCAGAGAGCTCGAGGCATCTGGACAAGCAACGCCTTGATACCGAACTTCAACTTGTCAAGCAAGTTCTGCGAGACAACAGGCATACAAAATCTGCGGTCTGTGAGCATGCTAAAGTTGGCCCCTGCCATTACGTTAGATTTGATAAAGCGCAAATCCACTCTAGGGAACACCGACACCTTCCAAGGATGTTCCCTGAGGCTATTGAAATTAAAATCATCTAAATTTCAATAATTCAATAAATCAAATGGCTGGGTTCTCCCCTCTGCTTGGGACCCAGTGGTGAACGTAACCAAATCAAAAAGTAAACATAACAACTCAAGACAGTAAGATGTAATAACTACTGTTTGTGGTAATCGGAAGAACTAAAATTACAATTCTTCGGGTATGATTTTACTCGGATATGCTTTGTCTATTCCATCGTATATGTAGGCTCAACAGCCCTTGTGGCTGCCAGGCGTGATGTCAGCTCGATAATTATTGCTAAAGAACAACGTCTTGTACTTCGTGTATTCATCAGGTCAGCAACAGCTTGTGTCGATTTGTATCTGAACTCGCAAAAACGAAAAATACCGCTGGCTCAGTCTCCATGTTGCAGATAGCAAGCGGAACGAGTACTGCCGCGGTAGTGCCGCTCTATTCGCCTGCATATTTATCCTAAATATCATCTCAACTTATTACTTTAAAATGGCAAATCCATTTATAAATTCATTTCACACTGAACTGTCAGTGTTAATGAGCAAGTGTAGTAAAGAGAACATAAACGTACACTTTTGCAAAGTCAAACGTTTTAACGAAAGAACTCTGTTTGAAAGGAGTGCATAATTAAACTTTTTTTTTTTGCAAAGTCAACCGCACTCGCGTGATTTTAAATTGTTTTTATAAATTGCATAATTGGACATGTGCCCATTTATTACAGCTCTGAGACGCTGACTGACCGAATCTCTTGAAAATCAATCTGTTGATTGACGACCGTTGCTAGTTTAGTTGATAATTTGGCGGTTAGTCCGCGTGTTAGTCTAGAGGTCGCAGGTTCCCTTTGTTTCTTTTTTCTAGAATGACCCAGAAGGAACCTGCATTTTAAATTTATAAAAACATATAAGACCCATATTTTATATATTTCTACTATTACCATTACCATTGAGAACACCATAACTCTGCCATCGGGTTACCTATTCTACAACAGGGTGGGCGACACTCATTCGAAAGGCAGCGTGGGATTCCTTGTGAATAAGTCCCTCGTAGGCAACATCGTCGAAACCTCTAGTGTGTCGGGTAGGGTGACGATCTCCGTGCAGTAGTTGGTCCGGGTGGACGCGAGTAGCAGGAGGTCGGTCGTCTTGGTATTCATTATGAGAGGCCTATATCCAGCAGAGAAACGATAAGGGTCGATAATGAATGAAAAAAAACTATATTTCCGTTGTCTATCAACTATGACACAAGTCCTTACGGTACTGATAAAAGGACTAGGCCAACGTTGTGTGCCGAGTCCACAGATATTATTATTATGATTAATTTCTACAAAAATTATGATCCTCAATTTGAAAAATAAAAAATAATGGATCGCATCTAAACACCCGAGCAGGCCTCACTCCACCGACGTGTTATAACGTCAATGTCTCACTCACAGCTTATAACACGATAATGGAGACGATGAAAAGGGAATTTATTCGCTTAACTGGATCCCAATGATAACATTGACTCAAAAAATTGAGTGCCGATATTGGTTTCTGACAATATTTTATTATTATTTGGTATTGAATGCCGGAATTATATAAAATAACTGCCTCATTTTATATGTTAGCAATCGTGATGAGAAGCATAACACATATCTCTCGTCTCGCTCCCATGATACCAAAACAAAGCGTCAACTATAAGATATGTTTCCCGTCGTTCACAGGAGGAGGAAGAGGTAAGAAGGGTGACACATCATAACTATTAGGCTGATGTCAATAGGCGTCGTTTGCCATATGCTACAAAGTAATACATGAGGAAGACAGAAGCATATTTCTTTAAATTTAAATTTATCTTCTCTAAAGATTAATCTATATCCCTTGAGACTAAATAGTGACCGCATCACTTGACAACTAGTAAAAAAATACTCTTCCTCATAAAGATCATGGAAGCTGAAACATTTCTATACTTGCGCTCTGTCGATTGTATTCATGAATATATAATACGGCCACATCACATATGCAGAGGGAATTCAGCAAATACTTTATTCTGTAAAATTAAAAAAATGTCTTGAAACTGAAACTGAAATTTGAAAACAAGTTCAGAGAAGTGTTTTTTTCCTAAACTAACTTCAAAAAGTTGAGTTTGTTAAACTCCGACGCCTTTTTTTCTTGATCCAAGGGCGAACATTTATCTGGTCAGGGGCAATAGTTCCCCCATATTTTTATAACAATTAAATAAATTAATAATACTTAGTTTGAATAATCGTAAAAAATAATGGTAGATTCTTTTTTCTGACATTCAAAAAGTATTTTGTGTTAATTCTATTTTGAATAAAAACATTTTCATTTCATTTCATAACAATTGGTTTTGCCCGGCGCAGAACTCGTTACCCTAAACCGTCATGATCTGCGGAAGAATTTTGTAAACCCTAGTTTTAAAAGATCATGCAACATCTGAGATCGATTTAAGAAATTATTTCTGAGGTACTAATATTTATACATATTACTCATAATTTATACATACCGGTTTTCTTATCAAATCTCTGAAATAACTGGTCTCATTCCGTTTTCGTCCATGTTCTGGTAGCAATCAAGACCCTGTTATTTACGGGCGAAGCCGGGAGGGATCGCTAGTCATTTAACTTTATTAGTAATTCATGTTTCGCTTATTTAAGGACAATTTCGGTGGATAGCAGTACCGATGATGATGGTGTTCGCACATACGTTCATGAAGACGTACACAAGAGTCGCGGAACACTTCTAAAGAAACAGAATACGGAAAGATAAAAAATGGAAGGTTGGGTATTCCTGTAACGGGCGACTGTTGTCTTGAAAAATATCTGCAGTGCATGTTTCAGTGAGGGTTTCATTAGCATCATCAGCTTCCATTTAATGGACTACTTCTTGGATTCTGTACAAAGTTGGTGAGACATAAAGAATAGATCACTAGGAGAGAGATAGGTACTTTATTTTAAACTCAACAACTATAGGATATGCTAGACAGAGTAGAAATACCAGGTAGTATAATAAACAGCAACGTTATGAAACAATAACATTTATTTGACCTCAAATTGTGACCTCAAATAGAAAAAGACAGAATAATCAATAGAAGTAAGATAACATAGTGTGCCTTAAGTTGTGACAGATTCGTTAGGTTTGGCATAAGATATATAAGCATGATATCC
This sequence comes from Eumaeus atala, assembly GCA_017140195.1. Lineage (NCBI taxonomy): Eukaryota > Metazoa > Arthropoda > Insecta > Lepidoptera > Lycaenidae > Eumaeus > Eumaeus atala. The sequence goes on from JAFELO010002262.1 coordinate 32,933, forward strand.
CAAACATGGTTAAAGCCATGTCGTGGCATCGGGGTGTCGTCGAGGTGCCCGGATGATTTCTTGTTTTTTTTTTTTTAAATTTAGAACCGAAGTTGTTGTCTATCGTGTAAGCTATCTATTCCTAACAGCGGGTTGGTGTAATACGTCAAGTACTAGATCACTCACACACGTTGATCTCGTCACCCATCAATACGCGCCTTCAAAGCTAAACGAATAGTACGAAGGAAATTGATGTTGTAACCGTTGGCATCTCGCAGACAAGGAAGAGCTCACGCTCGGGGCTCACTCGTGACGTCGCGCATTGAACTATTCATCGGGTGACATATCGACGCACCTCACTGAAATGTCAGTTGTGGTTTAGAGCTAGGCGCAGATACACATAGAGGCGATGTACCTAAGTATGACTTATGTGTCAGCTCCGTCACCCAACTGGAATTTGCAAATACATAACGAACATGATTTCGAAGTGAATATTTCGCAAGAAATGTTATTTTGTGTATAGGGGGAATGGGGATAAAGAGAGCAATTGGAACATTTTGACTGCACAATAAAGCATAACATAGACATCCACATTATTGTCGTGTATACCTTTTCTCCTCTCCTCCAATGGGCGCTGTTTTATCAGTGTTACAGTTTCACACGTTTTTACTACTCATCCTCATCCGTGTATAAAGCCAATAGGGAATATATTTTATAATGCTCACGTGCTGCTCACGTGCTGCTCACGTGCTGTTCAGAATATGAGATCAAAGATCTGATGGTTCATGTAACGATGAAAGAGACAATGAAACTGATCGAAACGTAAACGTGTTGCGTATTAATGTTATACATATATAACACTAGTAATCTGCACCAGCTTCTCACGGATATTTCACTATATATGGCAATAACCTTTGATTTACAAAAAAATATATAGATTACAATGAAAGATTTTACTAACACCAACCAACAATATACCAATATGGTACACAATAGCAACAAATTAAATTAATGACAGAACCACGTCTGTCGGGGCAGCTCGTTGTCAATGATTTCTGTAATTACGTTGACTTTTTTCCACATCTTGGTAATATTAACGAAGGTATCATAATGATCAAAAAGTTAGAGAACATTTGCCTATGTTCACCACAAGTAATGTAGGATTCTATTGGTCAAACAATTTTCCAAACCTGTTAAGTAGGGGAGGGGAGGGTAGAGTAGAGTAGAGCAGAGTAGAGCAGAGTAGAGCAGAGTAGAGCAGAGTAGAGCAGAGCAGAGTAGAACAGAGAAGAGTAAAGTAGAGTAGAGTAGAGTAGAATAGAGTAGAGTAGAGTAGAATAGAGTAGAATAGAGTAGAATAGAGTAGAATAGAATAGAATAGAATAGAATAGAATAGAATAGAATAGACTAGAACAGAATAGAACAGAATAGAATAGAATAGAATAGAATAGAATAGAATAGAATAGAATAGAATAGAATAGAATAGAATAGAATAGAATAGAATAGAATAGAATAGAATAGAATAGAAAGGAATGGAATAGATTGGAATAGAAAGGAATGGAATAGAAAGGAATGGAATGGAATGGAATGGAATGGAATGGAATGGAATGGAATGGAATGGAATGGAATGGAATGGAATGGAATGGAATGGAATGGAATGGAATGGAATGGAATGGAATGGAATGGAATAGAACAGAACAGAACAGAATAGAAGAGAATAGAACAGAATAGAACAGAACAGAAGAGAAGAGAACAGAAGAGATCAGAAGAGAAGAGAACAGAACAGAACAGAACAGAACAGAATAGAACAGAATAGGACAGAATAGAAAGGAATAGAACAGAATAGAACAGAATAGAAGAGAATAGAACAGAATAGAAGAGAATAGAACAGAATAGAACAGAATAGAACAGAATAGAATAGAAAAGAACAGAACAGAACAGAATAGAATAGAAAAGAACAGAACAGAACAGAACAGAATAGAACAGAACAGAACAGAACAGAAGAGAAGAGAACAGAAGATAGCAGAATAGAACATAAGAAAACAGAATAGAACAGAAGAGAACAGAACGGAACAGAACAGAACAGAACAGAACAGAACAGAATAGAACAGAATAGATCAGAATAGAACAGAATAGAACAGAACAGAAGAGAAGAGAACAGAAGATAGCAGAATAGAACAGAAGAGAACAGAATAGAACAGAAGAGAACAGAAGAGAACAGAACAGAACAGAACAGGACAGAGTAGAACAGAATAGAACAGAATAGAACAGAATAGAACAGAATAGAACAGAATAGGACAGAAAAGAACAGAATAGAACAGAATAGAACAGAATAGAACAGAATAGGACAGAATAGAACAGAATAGAACAGAATAGAACAGAATAGAATAGAATAGAATAGAATAGAATAGAATAGAATAGAATAGAATAGAATAGAATAGAATAGAATAGAATAGAATAGAATAGAATAGAACAGAATAGAATAGAATAGAACAGAATAGAACAGAATAGAATAGAACAGAATCGAACAGAACAGAATAGAACGGAACAGAACGGAAAGGAAAGGAACGGAACGGAACAGAACGGAACAGAACGGAACAGAACGGAACAGAACGGAACAGAACGGAACAGAACGGAACAGAACGGAACAGAACGGAACGGAACGGAAC
>JAFELO010002262.1:35968-53823 GCA_017140195.1 Eumaeus atala
CCCTACGGAAGAGGGTCTTTTTAAAGGAGAAGGAGGGAGGTGCGACAAATAGAGCGACTCCTATTATACTGGAGGACGTCGATAGGTGTGGGGCCGAGGAGGTCAAGGTAGCTGCGGAGGCCAATGTGGAGTTTATACTTCACCTCACAGGCAAGTCGGCCAACCTCAAATGGGGCTACGCCTCTAAAATTAAGAGGGCCGCGGGATACATCAAGGAGATGATTGAGTCCCTGGTGGTCCGCACGTAGGGTGGAGAAGTGAGGCGGCTGAAGGCCGACAACGCGCGGTTACAGCGAGAGCTGGGTAACCTGCGCGAGGAAGTTCGCGCCTACAGGCGGGACTTCGAGGAGGCGCGGAAGAAGTCGGTCGAGGGGACGGAAGGTGTTCCGAAGTCGTCCGACCTATTAAAGGAGATCGCCCAGATGGTGGGGAATATGGTGGACGCACGCATATCGGGTCTGGAGATGCGCCTCCCTCCTGCCCCACCATGCCGCCCGCCTCTTGCTGGGGACAACAGGCCGCTTGGGGGAAAAACCAGGGCAGCCATAGCGGCAAAGAAGACGGCCAACCCCGCTAAAAAAGTAGATGTGGGTCCCAATTTACGGAAGTTCCCGGCCCTTCCCCAAAGCACAAAGGGGAAGGGTAAAGGAAAGGGGAAGGGAAAGAAGACGGAGTGGACGGCATTCGGACCCTCCACCGCTAATGCAGTGGCCCCTCCAACAGAGAGGGGGGCAGAAGAGCAAGTCCCAAGAGAAGGGGAGAAGTGAAAGGACGTTGTCCGCCGTAAGGCGGCGAAGAAGCCGGCGGCACCAGCGCCGCCGGCGAAGAAGAAGGAGGCTGCGAAGCCGAAGCTGTCGGTCCCCCGCTACTCGGCCGTGATACTTAAATTAAGGCCAGAGGCGGTGACCAAGGGGACGACGTACGCTTCGGCACTACTGAAGGCGGAAGGGGCGGTGGATCTGAAGGAGCTGGGTATTGGTCCGCTCCGGATTCGCCAATCGGCGACCGTGGCGCGACTTATGGAGCTGCCCGGCTCCACGAGCGGCGAGAAAGCGAACAATCTCGCCACTCGCCTGCAGGTGGTACTAAAGGATGAGGCGGAAGTAAGCAGGCCCGAGATAAAGGCGGATGTAAGACTCTCGGGCCTGATGATGCGGTCACCGCAGACCGTCTTACGACTGCGGTGGCAAAGGAGGGGGCTGCCACCCGGGCCAGGTCTCCATGCGCAACTATCGCACGGGGCAGTTCGGCTCGGGCTCGGCCCACATCAAGTTCCCGGCGACAGCGGCCAAGAAGCTGCTCGATGCTGGGATCGTAACGGTGGGGTTGGTGCCACATCAACGTACACTTCCTGCAGGTGCGCCCCAGGCACTGTTACCGTTGTCTGGGGATCGTGTCCAGTACGTGCCCCAGTAGCACTAACCGCAGCACTTTGTGCTATCGCTGCGGTCAGCCCGGCCACAAGGCCGGAGGATTTTCGGCCTCCGCTCATTGCGCGGTGTGCGCGGACGCCGGCAGGCCGGCGGGCCACGTACTGGGGGGCATGTCCTGTAATACCCATTCCATTCCATTCCATTCCATTCCATTCTATTCTTTTTTTTTTTGGTGACGAAGGGGAATAGATTTACGCATGATACCTGGGATGCCGGGTAGACTCCCAGACCTATGTTGGGCTCGGCCATTGGATAGCAATACCAACTAAACCCCTACGGGAGCCTTCAACCGCTATTAGTGGAGAGTTCCGGATCTGCAGGCAACAGAACTCCTCCAACGACATAACATAACATAACATAACATAACATAACATAACATAGCATAGCATAGCATTCATAGCATAGCATAGCATAGCATAACATAACATAACAGAATAGAATTTCTATTCTTTTCTATTCTTAGAATATTATAAAACAGAGTCCTCAAAAGCTGTCTATATGTGATCGTGTATATCTAGTCTACTGAAAGGAATTTCATGTGGTTCACACACTTGAATAAAGCGATAATCGGAGAGATTTTAGTATATAACTTCGGCCCTATTCATTATTATGACTATTTGGCGTTTATCAAAATTTATTTGTAGAACGAGACAGAATCTCCGTAATGAACGTATGTGCATTATCGTGCTGTTGTTCACGTGCGAATCCGGGGCGGGTCGCTTGTACAAAAGAATTAATCAATTCAATCATTCATTACTTTTTGGATACAAAAAGCAAATAAGACCCTAATAAGCGAAGGCTAATATGTCGCGTGTTCTTATATCAAGTCTTAACACATAGCTGTGTTTATTACTTACCACAATATATATATAACTAATACATTACATACATGTTATCATTATTAGTCATCTAATATATTATATATTGTGTTCAGATATTTATAACGTGGAGGTACAAGATTCGAGATCAATTAGAATTGGGTACCACTTTTTGTCAGAGGTGTCATGCTGCATGGTAGCCGAATTTGGCCGGCACGACCGAGCTGATCTTTCGCTCACATGACATCGACGTAGTGTGCCAGCTTCGCCTTCGCGTTTAACCTTCAAATACTGCGGATGTTTGTATACGGCGTTAATTATCAAAAGGTTTTGACTGCTCGTTTGTCAATGATAAGCCTTATGAAATATTTAGCAATACCATAAATATTGTTAGAGTTAAAAATTTAAAATATTACATTTGAATTTGGCATCTGTCTTTTTCATATGATTTTTATTGTGTTTTCTCATTTTGCGCCAATACATTGTACAATATTTTGCGATATTAAAATGGAGTGGTGTGATAAGGAAAATAGAATCGCTGTGCCTGCATTACAGAAAATAGGTATGGAGCCAAATACAAATTATAAAACTCTCCATGCACTTGGTATTAGTCAAATATTTGTGTACTAGGCTATTATTAGGTACAATGAGATTCCTCTGCTTGTGACTGAATCTGGCCGTCAACGTAACCCAATTATTCAACAGAATGCAACGTGTGCTAGCTATGAAGTAGTGACTGAATCATGTTTTTGTGAAGAAGGTATCAAAGCATCGGTACAAGTGTATCAGGATACCATTCTTGAGGAGGTAGTTAAGCCACACACACAATGCTCATTACCAAGCATGATCCTTCCAGCAAGACTCGGGATCAGATCATAAGGCTCGATCCACCCAATATTGGTTAAAACTAACGTTTTGGGCTTGATCACAGTCGAAGACTGGCCGTCGTCCAGTCCCGACCTTAACCCGCTGGATTATGATTTATGGTCAGTTTTAGGGAGTAGAGCTTTCTCAAAACACCATGATAATTTGGGGTCCCAGAAAAAATCTATACGATTGGCAGTGAAATACTTCCCCATGGAAAGAGTTCGTGAATATAACAATATCCTTAGATACCAATCGTATTATCATTTTATTCTTGTTTGCTGTGTAGAAGTATCTAAAATATTTTAGCGTAATAATAAGAGTTATACTTTTACATGTGTTGTTTTGGGACGTTGGGAACAAACCTTATAACATTTTTTTCTAATTTATATTCGCTCTGAATTTCGGATGAGCCTCGGATAAACTTGAAAGAATATTTGTGCCTCGGGGCATGAGGTTCAAGCTTTAGGAAGTTCGTGGGCATATGAAATATAATGTTATATGTGGACATAATCAGCATCAGCTTCTTTAGATCGGGTCAAATGATGAAAATCCCAAATTGTTCGTAGACATGTGAAATTCAAAATCATTCTTTAAATTAATAACGTTATCTCTTTATGTACATCTGATCCGTAAAATATGGCCATAAACCCTATCATAATTACTACATAAGTAATTATCTTTTTAAATGTGTTAAAACTTTTTTTTTTTTTTTGTAATGTTAACAAACAATTATAGGCAAATACAAATAAAGAGCCTCAGTAGTGGCTATCTCTTCGGACTTCCACTCGGGCGGTCGAGGTTTGCCGGGCGGTGAGGCGGCCATGTGCCATCAACGAACTAAGAACATTTTCTGAATACTCTGACAGTGTGAGAAAATATCGTGAGGAGGAAATACCGTGGAAACACGAATTCCTGTATTATCTTCTATTCGTGTATGCTCCGAAACTATTACACAGAATAAAAAAAATATTTTGTTATTATTCCACATCAATACATTACTATATTAATTTACATTAATTATTAATATTCTACATTACATGTTAGGATATATAATATTATATAAAACGATATAGATGATTATGAAAACTTCGATGAACTTATGAAGTTGTGACAAAAATATTAAAGTGAATCCTTATACAGCTGCACAAATTATGTATACCAGCTGTCCCGATAGACGTTTTTCTGTCATAAATTAATTTGTTGTTAAAATAACGTGTTGCGTTTCCAATTTGTGTATTTTTGTAAATTAATGATTTTTTGTATTTTTGTAAATTAATGATTTTTTGTATTTTTGTAAATTAATGATTTTTTGTATTTTTGTAAATTAATGAATTTTACCATATTTTGTGTAACATCCGTGCGAACCTGAGACGGACTGCTGAGTGCATTTTTGTTATAGCATACGAGGGCAAACGAGCAATCGACGCCTTTTGATGACTACCGACACCTATAGACATTTGCATGATTGTTATGTAGATGCGTTACCCTCCTATCATCCCCCCCCTCCCAATGGGCCACCGGCTACTTACAAACCGCATAACACGAAATGGCATATCTCTCACTTTCATATTTATCAAATTTGGTTATTTGCGACATTAAGGTCCGATTTGACCGGCCCCGTTTAGCACATTAGGAACTTAACTGACAAATGAACTATAAATTTCGGTTCCACAGGTCCCGGTTATACGAGCACATATTAAAATATTATCTTTCTACACGTCTTCCCCATATAACCTTCAACTGTATCAAATTTCAGAATCCTCCACTGCTACAATTCTTTTAAAAAGGGATGGGATTTCTTTAACGTATTAATTTATGAGTAACTTTAACGTATTAATGAATAAGTAGCTTAAAAAGTCACTTTCATCATTACAATATTAGTTCAGAATATTGTGGTCCTCGGCTGCTGGAACTGAGATCAATATTTATTAATTTAATTTAAATTAATAAATATTGACTGCTTTTTGGATATAATTGGAATGAAATCGTTTTAAAGATATTCCGAAAAAATATTTTTCCTGGGAAACATTTATAGCTTACTCATAATTGATCCCTTTTTTATATTTTCTTGCCTATTCTTTTTTCTCTTCCTCACTGCAGAGATAACAGGTCACTATTAATAATATCATTCTTACACAAATTTATACGAATGCATTGATTGATTTAAAAATATACCAAACAAATCAATGAAAGCATTTTACTTTATTACTATTATTATTCTTTTATGTGTAAAGTAATAACTTTAGGCACAAATTTCTGCTGGTTAGCGCTTTGGACTACTCTCACTACACTCGGCCGGTCTCGGTTCGATGCTAACTAAAGTACATTGTCTGAGTGCTCTTCCGGTCAAGGAAAGCCTCGTGAGGACTCCCAGGTGCGTGTATTTCAATTCGACGTAATCTAGGCTTGACCCTGGTCTAAGTTTTAGGTTGCAGAGGTTAGGTGAGAGTCGCTCTGTTAGGTGCTAGGTAGCCGGAGTCGATATCCTCCGACATAGAAATGGGATAAGGATAGGAAGAAGAATAGAATAAAGGAGCAAACGTGCTATCGGGCCCTTTTTGTGACTATTGATATCCGCCTATCTATAATGATGATAACGTGTCGTCTACGCTCCCTTTTCCCCTCTCACAGGCCACCAGGCGCGCTCAAACCTCACAAAGACGACACCATAGTATCACCATACACGTCGGTCTCACATGTGAGACGGACGTGTATGGTGACTGTGAGACGTGGACTCACACAACCTCTCATTAAAAATATAAAACTCACCAATACTCATTATACTCCCATAATCTGTCTGTTCAGTGTTGGGACAGTTTGCAGATACACACACACTTTTTATGATATAGGGGTAAATTAGCCTTTTTACGACCGTTATTTTTCCGTCTTACCTCGTGGATAACAATGAAAATCGGTTTCGGTGAACCTCCGCTCTCCGTCGCTTGCGATTGATATCCATTTCAGTGAATTGCTGTGCAGATAGCACTGCGTAGCTGTTTACTTGTGGTTTACAGGATGATTTCTTTTTATTATTATTACTATTTATTTATTTATTCGCATTTTGCAACAAAACACACATTGTTTATCATCACAATTCAAACCCTTTAAGGACTTTTTTAACCAAAAAAAATATATATAAAAATGATGTAACAAAACCTCTTACCTATACATGTTAATGTGGTACAATCCATTCACACTTTACACATTATTCTAATACTGTACTAAACAATATTTTAAATCGGTTTTAAAATTATTACCACCAGTATTTATTACATTAAAAATGCAGTAGAACGATATCAATAGAAAGACTTCAATAGTACACATTTAGATAACCACATCAAAGTTTTAAGTAATAGAAACAGGGTATCAAGATAGAACATATTTAACAAGTAACAAAGCGAGTGCCCAGAGCGAGAGACCACCTACCCTCCGAACTAGTAACAATTACTGTCTAAAGGAACAGCAGTGGTTCGCTCGCACGCATTCTGAATGCAATATAACTTATGTTGCGTAGCAATAACGTCTATATTTGTCTGTGTGTTTCAATATTGTCAATTATAGTACAACGAAAAATAATCGATTCTTCCTTCATTATTAATTTACAGCGTTTTTCCGTCTTCTTTTTAAGGAAGTTGTTATTTCTATAGGACTGTATTTACCATATATTACAGCCATACAAATTAGATAATTAATATTTATGTATTCTAGCAGTCATCTTTCAACAGAAAATGTACAGAAGATAATGTACATTATGCTTTATTGATGTTAGTATACATAATATGTTATAATATAATAAACCGCATTATAGTGCATGAAACCCATACCTCTTATATTATATTTTTGAAACATTTTAATTATCATAATGTGATTCATAAATATACGGACACACATTATTTCATTTGTACGTTCTTAAGCATTATTATTTTGTTGCCTTTGTCTGTATTGCAATGGTGTAGAATTGCTGAATAAAGATATTTCTATTCCTATTCCTAAAATAAACTGATCGAATATTAATGCGGTGTTCAGCCATGGAGTGGATCTTGAGGAAGGTTCTAATGCATAATTCAACTCCTGTTATTCACACACGAAGCCAGGGTGGATCGCCAGTTAAATATAAATAGTTAAATAGTCTGTGGCTAATAAATGAAAATCAAAATTGTTTTATTTATACGAACACAAAGGAAATTAAAAAGATAGAATGACAATAATTAAAATAAAATCAACAAAATATTATAGCAGGCAGCATATCCCACAAGAAGGTGGACCTCCGTTTAAGCTAGTAGCACACCTAACAAATTTATTCCAGAAAACTTGGTGAATATAAAACAGAATTCTACTTTTTATGCACCAACAGGAATTTGCAGCGACACAAAAGTTTGTAATTGATTTGCATCAAACGTCCTCGCAGCGAGTCATTAGATGCATTGAACCTCATAATATTATAACCAAGACAAAGGTAGGCCAGTCGGAGTCGAAAAACTTTCTGTTTGATGTAAAACACAAAGACTTTAGGAAAAGTGTCCAACTAATGTCGGAAAAAAATAAAAATATTTAATTTTGTATCAAAACGTTTTGTTAATAGTGCTAAAAGGACCCCCGAATAAGATAGACGTGTCGTCAATTGTTTTACTGGTAAGTTTTTTGAGTGTTTCGTTGTGTATTTCCTAAGAGGCAGTGCCATGCTGCATTGGAGCGGAATGGGGCCGACACAACCGAGGAGGTACCGATCGCTCACTTAATACTATCGTAAAGTGCATCTACAGTGTTGCGTTATGTGTATTTTGCGAGTATCCGGTGGACCTTTGGGGGGGGGGGGTAAAAAAGGAGGGCAACGCATCGGTATAGCAATTATGATGATGTTCATGGGCGTTAGTAGTCTTGAAAGAGCTCCGATTGCTCGTTTACCCCCCTATACTATAGAAAAATGTTATATCGATTAGAAAATCGGTTGCAGCCCCTACGGCTACATGCCCCTAGTTGTCATACTAATATTTTTTCTAACCAACTTATTGTTTAATTGCCACGCTGAGTAGGCGGATTAATGATGAATTTACTGTTTTATTACAAAATGGCAGAAAACACTAAAAAATGTCCACTCCAGCGCACGAGTCCCTCAAAGCGAGTAACATTACGAGAAGAGAGTCCATCGTTCAAGGAGTTGTTCATTATCTTCACGCTGGCTTCAAACAAATCTGATAATGGAGGCGATGTGGATGTGTTCCTGATTACTGCTCGTGGACTGTTACAGCTCCGTGAAGGTGATCCAGGCGAAGATCTAGAGGATAACGTTACAGAAGTGGATGGCCTCAATAAAAGGAGCCAGGTCAAATTATCAAAATAATACGGGCCTAAATTAACGAGAGAAATATAATATATACCAAGAGCTTATAGCAGGTTACCAATAGAAGAAAATAATTATCTATGCTACTAAATGAGGCACGAGAGATATATGAACTAGAAGTAGTTTATTGTTACCGAATCATTATCCATACAATTGTACCCTCTTACCTGAACACTACTCTAACCTTAGCCCCCTGTGTTACCTACACGAGGAAATCGTTTGCCACAGAAACAGAACTGGACAAACGTTGAATGGGAAAGATATTAACGTCGGTCATTCTCATCGGAGAAAAATGTGAAGAGTTCCGCGGATATAATGGCGGACGATGGCTTAACAGATCTATTTGTGTTCAGACTAGTGGTCCACCGTTTTTCTTATGATTAAATTCGTTACGAGCCCCAAGACAGTTTTAGCTTTTGCCTCGGGCTCCCCGAGATCATATCAAAGGGATATAAGTCGTCCCTGTGGAAGAGTAGTGTCGAAGAGTAGCAGCGGTGGGAAGGACGTTGGGCCAAGCCCGTTTAAAAAAAATGCTCGTGGTGTTGAAAAGGCTTTCAATTATTACCACAAGAAGCCCAAATATTACTGAATTCTTAGTGTGTTCACAGTTATGTCTTTGCAAATGTTCCAATTTGAATAGACTTTTAGGAAAAATCGTCACCAAAAAAAAGTCGCTGTAGGGGGCTAATGCTACTAGTTATTTGCCATAGTATGGGAGGAGGTAGTGCCATGCTACATTAGAGTAGGTAGTGCCATGGTGAATGACACTATATCCTCCAATGTATCGTAATTGGGCCGGCACGACTGAGGAAAGTACGACTCGCCTACTTTATACCGGCGCAAAGTGACATCGTAGCCGTCGAATTTCGTGCGGTTTGTAGATAGCCGGTGGTCCTTTGGGGGGACTATGCCCCCTATTCTATAAAAAAAAGATTTAATGACTAGTCAGAAAGAGCTCTTATCGAGTTTTAATATTATGAAACAAAAGTGCAGTCGGAGCCATTTGGATTCCACCGACACCCTTTAGCCTTCGCACGGATGATGCAGATCTGCTGCTCTCCTTCCCCTCGATCGTTGCCCACCGGCTACTCGGTTTTTAGGCGGTAAAGAGTTGCTCGGGTACTATTAATTAACCAACGAAACTTGCAAATGAAATAAAATAAAAAATGTTATTATCAATATTTAAAAAGAAAAATTGATTTTGGAACAATCAATTTGTTTTTATTTCTCCACATAGTCTCCATCTAGTTCAACACACTTCTTCCACGTGACCTGCAACTTGTTTATCCCCTCGAAAAAAAAGATTCCGGAAGGTCGGCGAAATAATCATTTACTGCGACTATATATACTACCTCATCTTTGGTCGAAAATTTCGAGCCACTCAAATGTTTTTTTTAAATTTGGAAATAAATGATAATCCAAGGGGGCTAAATCCGGCGAATAAGGTGAGCAGCAATTCGTAGCAACAATGTGTGATCACGTGCATTGCCTTGATGAAACAAAACTTTCTTACGCAACATTCCCGGCCTTTTTTCTTTTATTTCTTCCCGGAGTCTTCGTAAAAAGTTACAATAATAACTGGAACTTATAGTTAACCCTTTCGGTAAATAATCTACAAAAATAATGCCCTTCGCACCCCAAAAAACAGAAGCCATGACTTTGTTAGTCGACAATACGACCTATCTTACCAATGGTCAATCGTCGGTCGCCCAGTACGAGATCACAAATTTTATCGATGTTTTCTTTCGTGGTAGAGGATGTAGGCCTTCCACTCCTAGGATCATCTTTAATGCTCTCACGACCGCGCTTAAACTCAGCTACCCACTTCTTGACACTGGAATACGATGGAGCAGACTCCCCCAAAGTGCTTACCATATCTCGATGGATGTCTTTTGGTGATAGGCCTTTCTTATTGAGGTACTTAATGACTGCACGGTGTTCAATTTTCTCCATTATTGAAAATTGCGTCAGATTGCTTCAAACAAATAATCACAGAAAATTAATATTGTGCAGTATCGGAATGAAATTGCGCACAATAAATCAATATAACACATACTAACAAATGGCGGTAGATTTAAAAAGATGTCATAGCTCCATGTAGGTTAGGCCACGAACTTATAGATCCTCCCTAGTAGTTATGAGAAAGTGTTGCACTTTTCCATTCCAAGGGGCCACCGGAAAAGCGTTGCATGGCCAATGTTTTAGGCTCTTCTGTAATTACCAATTCGCTTGAAGTGCTGCATATCACTACTTCTTACTAAAACAAACGATTAGTAGAGCATTTTATAGAAAGTCTACGAAATAAAACATTGGGTTTGTCGTTAAATTAGTACATTTTAAAACAAAATGCCGAACTATATACTTGTCTCAATCAGCGCGAAGTCAATTGCAGTCGTTATTGAAATATTTAACAACAGTAATAAATCGCCACTTATTTAATGTCGAGGGTCGTATTAATTACACGCAGTAATGCTTTTAATGAAATTAGTTTATTAAAGTTTTCCATAAAACTCTCGTTTTTGTTTTTAAGTAATTATGTTCGCAACTTGAAGTTAATTCCAAATATTATTATAATTGCTGTCATAAGTATTCACTTCTTTTTTAGTCTGCCTCATGGTATTGCGGCCGGAGATCCCGGGTTCGGGCCCCGTGACAGATTAAAAAGTGTTAGTTCGAATTTGGCAATTTCTAAAAATCTATTGAATTGGAAAGTACATATATATGTTGCACTGTATCATGGAAGCACGTGAGGCTGCCCTGCGCCTGATCTATTCAATTATGTTCTCTGTTCAGACGGGATAGAGGGATGAGCGAAGAGAGAGCACACTTTTGTCTCATCTCACATTTGTGCACTTATAATATACGTCCTGTGTAGTAGGCTAGTCTCAAGCCAACTACTCAGGACATATTTGAAACTACAGTTCACATGGGTCTGACAGACTCGTTCCCCTAATTCGATAGGACGACAGAGCGGTACGGTTTTAAAGATAAAACCAAGCGTATGATCCAGGCTTATCGGAGTTACAACAATGAAACAACGCCGAATTATTGTCGCCGTGCTGTCATTCAAAATTATCAACTTTATAGAAATATTTTTTTTTCCACACGGATTTCTCAAACCCCTCGCAAACTTAATGCACAAATATCGGCTCTGTTTCAGCAATAATTTACCAAAGACTATAAAGGGATGCAGCTCAGAGTTGGACTCCTGTTGTTTTTTCAATGTTCCATTTACTTGTTATATTTATTGTGTTATTGTACATTGTGCAGCAATAAAGTAATATTTAGAAATGTCTTAAGTGTAAATATGCGCCGGAAAATGCACAAAAGTGCAAACAAACAACTTGTTATAATCAATCAAAACTCCACTCAGTAAATGATTATGATATCCATTTTTGTAAGAGGTAGTGCCATGCTGTATGGTAGGAGGTGGTGCTGTGCATGACGCTACATTCTCCTACGCAAGGGTATTCGGCCGGCGCGACCGGGGAAGTACCTCTCGCACGCATAATACCGTCGTAAAGTGACACCTACGGTATCGCAGTTCATGCGGTTTGTGAGTAGCCATATCCAAGGTCATAACTGATGCAAAGTCACTTAAACGTATGGTAGTTTGAAGACATTGTCATTTCCTGTTAACACTTTTATGAATGAATTAAATGAATTTACTATTCACACAATTATTTAATTCAAATTTACCTAACGATGATACGGTCGTAAACTTAAATTCAGTAAAGGTCGAAATAATTTATAACTAGTGTTGATTGAATGTATTGTCACCTCTTGATGGAAATTCATGTTAACACTTGAATAAATAATTATTTTTTTACACTTTTTAGACTATTATTTATTTTCCAATGTACATTTACGACCGGTTTCGATTTCGACGAACCTGATGATAATAAGCTGAAACCGGTCATAAATGTAAATTGAAAAATAGATAATGAATAAAATTATAAATTAAATAACAATTTTAGTGTTGTATATATATAATAATATTTATACAACACTAAAATTTATTAAAATGTACTGTGACACTGCCGGAGAGATGTTAGACGCAGGACCAACGCTCAACGAGCTCTCCGAGGCACGGGTGTGTAACGATGCCAGCTTTCCTTAGTGATACTGCCGGAGAGATATTAGATGCAGGACCAACGCTTAACGAGGTCTCCGAGGCACGGGGATATTGTAGCAATTATGTCTTGCTACTTCAACATTTAAAAAAAAAGTACATCTTTGACTGTTAGACTCAGGGTGTGCTTCGTGTCGAAGAAAGGTCACTCTTTTTCTTTTCTCTGCGAGGTGGACGGAGATATTTCTTAAAAAAATGTTAGTAAAATAGTTCGTGCTTTTCGTGCAGCGTGACTCGAAAATATAGTCTCCCATACTTTCGTGTCACGATGCACGAAAAAATTTATATAAAAAGGTGAGCTTATTGTTTCTGGCCGACGCCATGTTTTATATCTTATGTTTCGAAAAAACTTTATTAATGTTAAAATGTCTTAATTCTCAAATGTGTGCATTATGGTAGTAGTATTTATATATATATGCTCAGGTAGCCAAGAGAATGGGAATCCTATTGGTTTCGTCTTCCTTCTCAGAGCTATGCTAAAAAAGGCAAAGGTCCTCTTTTATTAAATTAAGGTTTAATGTGAAGATATGAAGTCATTCTGGTCTTCAAACATTGAATACAATTGAAGAACAATCTGAGAACAGTTTGTGATTTGGAACAATTATATATAGATTTTTTTTTTCGGAGGCACCTAATACTGGTTGGCGGCGCTAGTCCAGCCTCAACAGTTCGACTGACTACGAAGACTTTTTTGTCTTCAGGTTTACGGAGACGATAGGGGGACAGACCCCCCTCTTTTCCCGCAGATGGGAAGAGATGAACCGGGTTGATTGTGGGCGTACCCTATAGTGATTATTATATAGAAATGAGTCTTCCGGGTTGCTGCAGGGAGTCTCGGACAAGTGCAAAGATAAGACTTCGTTCACCAATATTTTAGTAATCATTATTGAAAACTGTATCGTTTCCATTGTTGTCCCAGTAGTATTTTAAGTTTGTTCTAACTACAAGGGTGGATCTAAAAGTTCGTGGCCTAACCTACATGGAGCTATGACATCTTTTTAAATCTACCGTCATTTGTTAGTATGTGTCATATTGATTTATTGTGCGCAGTTTCATTCCGATACTGCACAATATAAATTTTCTGTGATTATTTGTTTGAAGTAATCTGACGCAATTTTCAATAGTGGAGAAAATTGAACACCGTGCAGTCATTAAGTACATCAATAAAAAAGGCCTATCACCAAAAGACGACATCCATCAAGATATGGTGATCACTTTGGGAGAGTCTGCTCCATCGTATTCCTGTGTCAAGAAGTGGGTAGCTGAGTTTAAGCGCGGTCGTGAGAGCATTAAAGATGATCCTAGGAGTGGAAGGCCTACATCCTCTACCACGAAAGAAAACATCGATAAAATTTGTGATCTCGTACTGGGTGACCGACGTTTGACCATTGGTAAGATAGCTGAGATAACAAACATTAGTTATGGCCTGGTGCAACAAATAATAATGGAAGAGTTGGGGTTCCATAAAGTTTCTGCTCGCTGGATTGGTTTCAGCTGAACAAAAACGAGTTCGATACACAATTTCGCGAGACTGTTTGGAACTTTTTGAGACTGATCCCGAGGACTTTTTGTATAGATTTGTAATCATGCAATGAAAGCTGGGTTCACCACCATACTCCTGAATCAAAGCAACAATCCAAACAGTGGAAATGATCAGACTCTCCTACACCGAAAAAGGAGAAGGTCGTTTTGTCAACTAACAAAGTCATGGCTTCTGTTTTTTGGGATGCGAAGGGCATTTGTTTTTGTAGATTATTTACCGAAAGGTCAAACTATAAATTCTAATTATTATTGTAACCTTTTACGAAGACCCCGGGAAGAAATAAAAGAAAAAAGGCCGGGAATGTTGCGTAAGAAAGTTTTGTTCCATTAAGACCATGCACGTGTTCACACTTCGGTTGAAACAATGTCTGTAAACCATGATTGTGGCTACGAAGACTCCGGGAAGAACTAAAAGAAAAAAGGCCGGGAATGCTGCGTAGGAAAGTTTTGTTTCATCAAGACAATGCACGTGATCACACATTGTTGCTACGAATTGCTGCCCCACCCATCTTATTCGCCAGATCTAGCCCCCTTTGATTATCATTTATTTCTAAATTTAAAAAAAACATTTGGGTGGCTCGAAATTCTTGACCAAAGATGAGGTAATAGTCGCAGTAAACGATTATTTCGCCGGCCTTCCGGAATCTTTTTTTTTTTTGAAAGGGATAAGCAAGATGCAGGTCAGGTGGAAGAAGTGTGTTGAACTAGATGGAGGCTATGTCGAAAAATAAAAATAAATTTAGATCCACTTTTCTTTCATTTTCTTGATCGGGCTTAGAACTTTTAGATCCACCCTCGTATTAATATTTGACGCCCAGCTCCACATAGAATTAAATTGTGAAAAATTGTAACAGTCTAACGTCGCCAACTTTCCTGAAGTATTACGGTTATTAGTAATTGTAAAATCGCAATAACACTTTGGTCCGACCCGGAATCCTAACCTTCATGACCGTGATGGAACATGAATACCACGTGGCAGTCAAATCAGTCTGTGTAAGAGAATGAAAATTTGTAAACATTCAATTACAGTGGATCTGGTACTCGTAGCCCTCGCTCGTAGCGACGCTTAGCTGCGCTACGTGAATGCGCAGATTCCACTTTCCTGTGCTACGCATAATGTTATTTTACATATTAATATGTCAGTGGCGCAAACAGCTAACGGCCGCTACCAAAAGGCAAGGCAAATATAATTAATTCCCTTTTATTATATTGCGTAGTAGAGATGCCACCGTTGCAAATCGACCCTTGAAATTTAAAGCTTAAAACAATTAACTAACCTTAAACCTAAGAAAAGATATGCAACTTTATTTCACTTAACATAAAATTCTTATCAGCCAGACAAGTTTCACAAAGTTTAGATCTACCGCATCTTGAGTTGTACAAAGAGAACCCGCAGACAAAAAAGACGTTCTCCCGGTAACAAGTACCTGAAATAAGATATTTTATTGTAACCAAGACGGCCATAAAATATACAAAACACTTCCTTTTATTAGTGACTTATTAACGCCCATTCGCAAAATTTTATTAGACTGATCTATGTTGGCGGAAGTATCCCGTGCCCTGCCATGGTTAAAGCCTAGTCGTTGAGTCGAGGCTGAGTAGCCTGAGATGGAACGAGACACCTTGGGCGAAGTCAATTGGACCAAGAGGAGGGTGCTACTCTTTGTACCTTTCTTGCAAGAAGTGATGACAACAGAGAAAAAGGATGTTGGCCTCTTGCGTACGAGGCAAGGGGCGAGGACAGGAACCTCACCTTATTACACTGTCCCAAATTTAGTGAGGTTGTCCTATAGTGCACGATAACCCCATCTGTAGAGCTGGTGTCGGTCCTTTTAGAGCTGACTAGCCGTCTAGGGGCAGCTCACGTGCGGCATTTAAAGTTGGCCTTGTGTAATCGTTGGGGCTCAATATACTATTATATTATGAATTCTTAGAGTATGCGCGTCGACAGAGCCCATGGAGAAAATATGGACGGAGAAGGGAACCCAGCCTAAAACGCGGCCGTCTAATTCGTAGGAGACATTAAGTGTGGTTCACTCTTTCTCTATTTTTGTCATTCATTTCTCGCTACACGCGAGGCGTAAGCGAGATTAGATAGACAAAGGTATCAATGTAATCACGTTTCTACTCTATTTACCAAGTCCACCACTATATGTCGAATATGCTTTTAGGTTTACGCGGGGATATACATTTACACAACACCGGCCCTGGTTAGCGTGCGTGGGGCTCGCGGCACATTATAGTAACGAATACCCACTGAACCACTGCAAGTGTACACCAGTGCCGCCCTTGGTGAGGCGTCCTGAAACCTCAAATCATCTTGACACCTCAACGGCTAGTCAGTTTTTTATGAAATCTACGCCATCACCACAGAGGGATTGTCTCGCACTACATCACACCCTACCAACTTTAGGACAGTGTGACAGGGTGTTGTCCCCCATTCTTACCCCGTGCGCAAAAACGCCTCCTCCTCTTGCTCTTAAGTCCCCTTTTATTATAATAGGTGTAAAAAGAGAAGGTCGCCAAGGTGCCAGGGTTCATCCTAGGCTACCGAGCCCCACCGCCATGACATGGCTTGAATAATGATTAACATAGCATAACTACGCCATCCTTTCTATATCTATCTCTATGATATAACCTATGCTCATGGCAAAACTTAGGCAGCTTCGCTGTGCGTCCTTCGAAATCGTTTGCTAATAACGATCTTAATAATTTCCCATAATCCTCATTCGCCATTAATCATCTCTGCCTTACAGCTAGTAACTATAATATCCCAGGGCAACGTTCGAGTTGTACTATTTACGGACATCCATCACGAGGATAAATTTGATGCTACAAACGAACACTAATCTTATCTCAACGGTGTAAGGTATATGACAGTGTAGCGAACAGTCGTAACATTGTTTGGGTCGCAAGGCTGAGCCGTATGTTATAACATCCGCTAAAAGCCAGTCACGTCCTCTGCCGATATACATATAAAAACGACTAAAGATAATTTCTATACAACTAAAACTGGCCATTCATTCGAACGATTTTAGGTGATTCATAAAAAAATAATTAAAATATATTTAAAATACGCATTATTAACTACTAGGTAACCCAAGGTTATATCAGCCTTTATACAATTTCATCATCAGATCATCTGTATGGTGCCTTATTATTATATTGTCATTTAATCTACATATTATAATTGCAAAGTTTCATTATTGTACAACATAATTAGAAGTGAATGTAATTGAGATTCTAAGATTTACATACTTGTTTAGTTTTTACTCTCTACTAGTACTCGAGCTGCGGGATGTTAAAAATAAGGAATGTTAAGTTTAATAAGTTATATAACAAGTGTTTTTTACAACACTATACCCCACACGAGTGGTATTAGCATGCTGAGTCTACCTGTAATAATTATCCTTTGTTCAACAATTTACTCAAGTAAATGGTAAATGAAATGTATTAAAATACGATACACGAGCCACTTGTAGCCAGCGGCTCTCCGTTACCTTAACCAAGTCGTCAGTCCACCGGATAGGAGGCAGTCCCACACTATGTCATCCGGCGCGGGGTCGCTAATCGAAGACCAGCGGTTATTGGTTTTGCGAGCAATGTGGCCAATATATTAATTCAATTAAATATACAATAATGAAATATTATTTTATTATGTCAGATTATTTAAAATTCGTGCAAATATTGGAGTCTCCTTTTAAGTAAGTACACACTCGTGA
>JAFELO010002264.1:0-18472 GCA_017140195.1 Eumaeus atala
CATAGGTCTGGGGGTCTACCCGGGCTCCCAGGTATCATGCGTAAATGCATTCGTCTTCGTCACCAAAAAAAAAAAAAGGTTGTATTGATTTAGGTTGTATTGATTTTTAGGAATCATCATCTTAACCGATCACTGTTCAACCAGCTGAAGTAATCGGATGGCACTAAATTTTATAAAGCTTCAGGCACAGGGTAACAATACTAAGAATTTATATTATATCAATCGGATCTTATAACGACGCCAATGAGCCACCGGCTACGCACAAACCGCTAAAACCGAAAGCTAATCCAAATCGTGCAATTCCGATGCACTGCGGCATGTGCACCCCTTACGAATGTGAACCAGTTGCTGTGTAATAAAAATATCGCAATCAATAATCGAAATAAAATATCGCCTTTTCAAACGAACTTTCGGAAGTAGCTCTAAGCAGGGAGGTGTGGAAAGAGAATAGAAAGTTATTTGCCCAGCAGTGTGACTCAGCAGACTATTAATAAAATATAAAATAATAATAATAATAATACCTAAATAAACAATGTTACATATGTATGTGAAATTTAATAAACGTAGGTTTAATATTTCGGAAAATATGCCAGAAACACATTGTGACACAATATTTTTATTTATTATTATATAATCTCGCAACATTATTTTAGCAATTATAATGCTTTTAGAAGGACAGCCGTTGTCTTACATATAATTTTCTCGTTTCACAATATTAGTTACATTACACCTCCGAAACGGCTTTACCGATTTTTACCAAATTTTATATGCATATTAAGTGGGTCTGAGAATCGGGTACAATCTAGTTTTCATGCCACTAAGTGATAAACAATTATCCAAACCGGCAAATCAACATTTGTCGGGACGGCTAGTAAAATTATAATACTAGCTGACATGATCACGCCTCGCTGAGGCTGTTATAATCTAAATGATGTCTATATTTTAAGATGGACTAAAATCGTATCCCAAATTTCATCAAAATCCTTTCAGTTGTTTCGGTGTCCATCGCGGATAAAACACTGCACACTGTAACATAATTTTTTTGTATATAAAGATTAAATTAATTATACATTTCAAGGCTCGAATGTGAAATTTTCGTAATTAGAGTTAATTAGGTTTGATTTAACGCTGAACTTACCGTGAAATTCCCCGTGTTGAAAATGTGGTTAGTTAATAAACGTTCAATAATCCGGTTCAATGGATATTTAGCATTTAGTTACGATAATCGCTTTTTGGTTCACAAGTTTTGGTTTGTTTATACTCCAATTTTTGAATTGAAACTATAATTTGTATACCAATTGCCTATAATTGTTTATTCAATATGACCATTGCCTGCCTCGGCCCGTCTTATAGTTTGTATATATTCCCTGTTGCATTTATGTTGGAGAATATAAATGATTCACATGCTTAGTGAACACCACGTAAGTAAATCCATTTATGTTAAATGAAAACTTGCCTGACTGAAAACTGAAAACCCACAGCTGAAACTTCTGGACTTAGAGACTTTAAATTTGGTACTTGGATCACTTTTATGATGTAAGTAATAAGAAATTATGCAAAGAAATTCAACCCTTAAGGGGATCTAAATTTATATGGAATATAGTCATGCTACACGGGTGAAACCACGGTGCGCAGCTAGTTTTATATATTATCTAAGTGGCACTTTTTAAGCACTAATTAAATATATTGTGTGCACATAGCACTAGCTATTATCCTACTAGGGTTAGATTTGTTCTCCCTTAATCGTATTATTAAAAATATAATATTTTCACCTATTCCCCGCTAGTGGCGCTCTCTTTATGTTGCTTATGACGCCATCACCGGTAGCGATTAACACTTTCCTTAAAGTTTCCTTTCCTTTAAGTCGTACCTAACCAATTCAGCAACAATGCAGTATAGCACTACCTCTTACTTGAAACGCACTTCATATGCTCACCTTTCGAATTTTGATTATGCGATACAGCATGGCAACGAACGTACTAAGCCACAAAAAAAATGTTTCTATTGGTATATTTCATTCACTATATAAGTGAAGCAATAAAGGAATTACTCACTTCTCTAATCCTTTGAAAGCCTCGCCGTCGACCACAGATATCTTGTTCTCGTACAACGTTAATATCTCCAATGTGTCGAGGCCCAGGAACGCTCTGTTGTGTACTGCGGTCACCTGGCAAATTCAAACGAGAATCACTGATCAAAAAATATATACTATATATGAAAAAAAGAAAACAAAAATATGGGGTCAGAGTAGAAAACATCAGCGCCGCCGCATATTACAAACGAACTAAATTGAACGGCATGCTTCAACTCCAGAGCATTAACATATTTGAAAACAAAGAACTATTAAAACAAAGAATGTTTGCGTTCATGCGCATTAGGAGATATTTTACTTCCTTTGGGATTAATGGTTCATGTCTGTTCAAATGATACCAATGGCAGTCTATAGGTTCAGCTGTCAATTGTGTCATGTCAATATCGAGTATCAAAGAATTTTAAAAGTGGAAACTTCTGTAGCGGTGTTGGGGACTACCAAAACATGCCAACGTAGCACACGTATACTATCTTAAAATAGCTTTAAGTTTTCAGTCCCTATTGGCTGTATGTTACCTTTTTAAAATATGCCGACGTTGAGATCCGCCTAAGGTGAAGAACCTTCGGACCCGAAACACTTTATGGCCCAACACGGAACTCGAAACTGGGAACTCAACACCATTGTGACATCGCGAAGTTACTTATACATTTTTTTTTATGATTGTAAGATCTCCAGGGATCAGTGTAGTGACGGCAACGCTACTCTGCAATTCCTATGCAAATACCATGCATAAGTCTAAGCGAGTCGATGGTCAGATGTAAGGTAAATTTTGGGCATAGCTCTCTTTCAAGAAATCTGATCCATATCAGATACATAGATTATCGGGCCATGATCTACAAACGCCGAATTTTTTTTCCGTATTTGATGAATCGCAAAGGATTTGTCATTGGCACCATACTTCGCAAGATTTTGTTAGGTAAAGCAGTAACCATACAATAAATCTAAAGAATCTGAATTACACGCACCTCTAATTGTTATATCATCAGAAAACTTGCCAATTAAGTGTAGAATAGATGACAATACAGCATGTTACCACCGAACTAGTCTGATGGTGGCATGGAAAGGTAATGGAACCTTGGAGTGCCTACTGGCAAACGTAAAGGGTGTTTATTGTTTTTTAAACAGGTCCTAACGAACTCCAAGTTCAACACCGATACTCATCATGAACGAGTCTAATAGCACAAATGGAGAACAAAGCGCAAAGAGATACTCCTTATCTATCCAGGCCATGGCCCCAGCTCATACATTTTGCAAAGTAACCGAGGAAGAGCAACTTCGCAGCGTAAAGTTTGTCTCGAATGGCTCGAACTTTAAAGTTTTCACAATCTACGGTTACTGGAGATATAAGCTAGACAACCAACTACTTTGTATAAAGTTAAACGCCATGTTGTACCGCTGCCAGTACTTTATATGTCACAGCCAGTTGCAGTTATATCTTCTGACAAGTCTATGGGATTTGAATAATTTTCGCAAGATAACAATTCGAAAGTCATATTGACCGGGAGACGTTAATCGGATACGTGAAGTCCCAACGTCTCAGATGGACGAATCTCGTGGAAAGAATGGCAAACGTATGGCCAATAAATAATGACAAATTGGAAGCCGCAGCGAAAAAGACCACGCGCGTGCCTTGGCCTTTTTTGCTGCCGCAAGAGGCAAATACTGATCCACGTCGAGGAAAACTTTAAGGACATGGGGCAACTTACCAGCTGGAGAAGGAATGCCAAGTACCGAAGCGAGTGGCACACATTCGTGGAGGTGACCAAGACCCATAAACATAATATATTACGTCGCGAAAAACAAGCGATAATACTCTTTTTACCCGATTGCGCCGGAAGGATACATACACATGCCCAGAAAAGATTATCCATGTATTTCGGGCGTGTGTATGTAGATATCTATGAATTCTCCTACCTTGATCGGCCCAATGGGTTTTGGCAAATGGGGTATCGTCATGTTATTATTCATCTTAGTAAAATCTTAGCAGCGGTAGTAGCAGTAAAATAAATTATACACTGTAAAATATTTTAGTTTTCCAATTTAATGTTAGATTATTACTATGTACGAAACAATCAAGTTTTTCACCTTTTGGTAAGTGAAAACCAACCACCATAGATGCTCGTAAATAGGTTCGCCGGAAGCGCGCTACCATACCATCCTTTATCCTATCTTACCGACTGCACATTTATAATTTATTAAGATTGAAAAATATAGATATTATATTATATATTTTAATCCGATTCGTTTTATAGATGTGTCTATAAATGTCAGGTTACTCTGCAATAGGCTAACCTTTCAACTACCGAAATCTAAAATATTCGTTTCCATAGACCTCAAAAAGAGGAGAGCTGGCGTACTTGATTTACAAAATCATACCACATGCAATAATTTAAAAAATGTATATAACAATAAAACTACTTTTACGGATTCTATCGCGGCTTATTAAACTAGCCCGTTCCAGAAGCGTTACATTAACCATGGCCCTGGGTGGACTGAGATGACAGATGTCCAGATGGGTAACATTCGCGTAAACTTAAGACATGAAAAAATGTATATTGTCTATACTTGCGAGGTGTTTGAAAAATATTATAGTTACCTTATTATGATTCATATTGAGTATGAGCAAGTGGTTGAGATGCGTAAAAGAAGACGTCGGGATTGTCGCCAGGTTGTTCTGAGAGACGTCGAGTTGAGTCAGCTTGTTACCTGCAACCGCATTCATATTAAAATACTTGCACGCAACAATAAATGTGTGCATTAACGTGAGGTACGGGCCTCTTTCATGATATTCTCCGTTAGCCATTTAATCACTTAAGTGCTGAGGCTATTTTACCTACCGTGTACGTGCAACCCTCAATATCCGAGGCGAGGGATGAGTGATCACACGGCTTCTCTAGCCATAATAACATAATTAAAATTATATGAACATTCTTATATCGAGACGCATCTCTTATATATGCGAGAGAGTGGGGGGTCGTACCCGGACGGTTCGACCCCAAATCAAGTCCCATCACCTGACTAGCACTTATATCAGTTCGATGAAGCCGTTCTTCGCTTTCACAGTATAAGTTGGGGTCCGCAGGAAAAGCACTCTCTCGTAGTATAGTGGAAATAATAATAAAAGATCATAAATTCCGGGTACGAGTCCCGGGCTATTAAGAGCGTTATTAAAACTTTTCTAATTCTCATAACAGTCCGAATTCATGAATTTGGCGGCGCCTAGGATAACATGTTAAGACTTTAGTATTGCTCTCAATTTCTCTCCGGTCCCATACGGATGCAATGTAGCAATGGCACCTGCTAACTGTTCTTGTTTTATGCATTAAATTTCAGTATGTGCGCTGCTTCGTTTCAGCTAAACAGGCATAGGAGATATTAAACTTACCAATGGAACTTAACGATGAGTCTTCTATGACAGCCAGACTGCTGTTGTGAACGGTGAGATGTCGTATGTCCAGGCCCAGGAATATGTACGATGGCAGCTTCGCCAGATTATTGTGCCGCAGCTTCAAGTAGAATATGATCATCGGCTTCGAGCGTAGTGTGTTCATGGCCTAAAAAAAATACATAATTTTATTAAATCAATAACAATACGGATAATATCTAACGGGATAGATTTTACGCGAGTTAAATCGCGTGGCATAGTTATTTACATAAGAAATCACACAAATACGAAAAAAGAAAATGATCTCAACAAAACATAACGATGGAAACTGATATGTGCCGACGTTAATGTATGGAATGCCACTTCTAATTATTCTATGCACTATAAAAATATCGTGGCACTATAAATACCTATGTTAGAATAGCGAAATGGATTAAGGTTTTTGATGAAAAAAGTACGAACACGGACGGTGGACGTTGGATTTTTTCAAGGGGAATAAAAAAGAACAGCGTTAGTTAACGTAACTATTACGTACAGTCGCCACCAATATTAGAAACACACACACAATTCCTTCCTACATTTTAATAGCACAGGGGATAAATAAATAAGGTAACGTTTTTTTTGCAAGTAACAAAACTATTCATAGCATTTTTCGGAGACCAAATTATATTTCCTATGACCCACCCACAGACTTCACAATATTTATTGTTCATATTTCAAATAAGAGTTAAAATAGCGAGACACGAGAGTCATAAAACCAGTACTAACTCTAATAAATAAACTGTAATAAAGAATATCTTCATACAGTTATGCGCAGAAAAAAAAATATGTGTCCTACTAGTAATCTACACGGCTTAGCTCGTGAATAATAAGAGCTGAATTGTTACCCTAACAATTTATACACTCAAATATTTCTCAGAAGTTTGCCTCTATATATGGGTGACAACTCATGAAACCGTTCTGTGCATTTAGAGACAATTGATCTCATACAGACAAACAGCTTTTGGGAACTTTTATTTATAACATTTGCTAACAAACCAACCGGTTTTCGCCCGTGAATATCAGGAGAGTTGTTACCATAACAAATTATATACTAAAACCTTCCCCAAGAGTCGCTCTACTTATCGCTGAACATTAGATTACCTAGTGCAAATTTTTCCTTCTTAAGTTTACGCGAACGTTACTCATTACAAGAAAACTACTATTACGGATTTTACCCCAGTTTATTTCATTATTTAACCAGCCCGACGTTTCAGAAGCTTCACAGCAACCATGGTCACGGGTGCACTGAGATGACCGATGTCCTGATGTTACAAATTATTAATAGTATCCGAAGAATAATAATTATTTAGTTGTTCCGATTAACGCAAACAATAATATAATAAGTTATATTTGCGCTGTCTTGAGGTATTACGGTATGTTTAGTTTCTGATTTGATTATGTTTCTCTCAGCCAGCAATAAGACACATCGTCGACGCCCTTTTAATGATCAATAAATTAACCAGTTTTAAATAAAAAATCAATAAATTAACTACTGGGGGCTGATGGAGGAAAGGAGTATAACGCATAGTAAATATGCGGATTTTCAAGAACGTCGGTAGTCGTAAAAAAGGCTTCGATTTCTCGTTGCCCTCTTATCTATACGAACAATACAAAGCTGAAGAGTTTGTTTGAGTGCGCTAATCCCAGGAATTACTCGCCCTAATTTAAAAATATTTTGTGGTGAACAGTCTATTTATCGAGGAAGGCTATAGGCTATATAACATGACGCTACGACGAATAGGGCCTAAGTTACGCGGCTGAAACCGCGAGTGGTGTAAAAATGAAAAATAAAACCGGCGCAACAAACTTTAATGAGAAGAATCGGCGCAAAGACATCAAGCAAATGGTATTTTCATCTGCTCTCAGAGGTTATCAAAGTCGCATTTGTACAGTAATTAGAAGTGGCTGTTCTGGGAGTGTTGTCATTAGAAGTACCGAACTGTAACGAAACTAATTGAGTCATTTTCATTTCCACTTTTGCTCAGTGTGTACGTCTTACTTTGTTTTTGAACTAGCGACGCCCCGTGGTTTCGCTCGCATAACATTTGGAAATTTCATACCATAAACTTCACCCTGGGGCCTGTTAAACATTTACAACTAGGGGTTGCATTACTTAATATTCTTTCCTAAAGCAGTGAACATACACCATAAAAAACTTGTGTACAAAATTTCAAGTTTCTAGATCCAGTAGTTTCGGAAGTGCGTTATCTGTCAGTCTATTAATTAGTCACTTAGTAACGGAAGAGCATGATATACTTTGATAAAATGGAATGGGATGTTAAAGAGAACAGAATCGCCATGATTGCATTACACAAAATAGGTATGGAGCCAAATGCAATTTTTAAAACACTCCATACACTTGGTATTGGTCAAATGTTCGTGTACCCGGCTATTAATAGTACAAAGAGACTTCCTCTGTCTATGACAGACAAAGGTTTGGCCGTCCACGAAGTTTTCTTATGAAAAAGGTGTTCAAAGCATTAACGGAAAGAATTCGAAGAAATCCTGTCAGAAAGCGAAAGATTTTATCTCGGGAAATAAGGATAGCACCCAGAACCACGTCGCGTATTCTACGAGATAGCTTAGGACTTACAGCCTATAAGAGAAACAACTACGAAGCGGTACGCAAAGGGAGGTCACAGGAAAATTTTGTTTACGGATGAGGGTTTTTTTTACAATTGAGCAACATTTTAAGAAACAAAATGACCGCATTTATGCTCAGAGCTCTGAGGAAGCTTCACAATTAGGCGACAGAGTTCAACGTGGACATTAGCCGAATTCGGTGATGGTTTTGTGGGATGTTAGCTATGAATGAGTGTCTGAGCCATTTTTTTGTGAAAAAGGTATCAAAAGATCTTGGTTAAAACGAACGTTCTTGACTTGATCAGAACTGAGGACTACCCTTTAAGTACCGACATTAACGCTGGATTATGATTTATGGTCAATATGAGGGAGTATAGCTTGCTCTAAGCGCCATGATAATTTGGTATCCCTATAATAATCCACACGATTGGTTGTGAATAATTTCCCCACGGAAAGAGTGCGTGATTCTATTGATAACTGGCCTCAACGTTTGGAGGACTGTATGTCAGACAATACATACCACTTTGAATAATCTTTTTTTATATCTTTCATTGTTTTATATTTGCGTATTAAACTAACACACTGTAAAATTAATTAATGTTACAGGCAATTAAAAAAATATTTTTTTTCTTTGTTACAATATTAATGCCAATACAAGGTATATGTATGTATGTTGTAGATTTATTTTATAAGTAAGATATTTACTTTTATGTCATACAAGGATGATAAGTGAAAATTCACCTCCATGATGAAAATAATATATGAACTTACGCCTATTTGTTACTATATTCTTGCAAATAAAGATTTCATTTCATTTCATTTGTGTTTATTTCATTTGATTTCGAACGTGCAATTGGAGAGACATTTGAACTACCGAAAACTAATATTTTTCTCATTCTCAAGGCTCTACTCCAAGTTTGAGCTCCACCTCCCGTGGGCTACCGTCTAATCATAAACTACACAAAGAGCGATAACATAGCCTTTTAAGGCGGTATCATGTGAACGCGAGGTGCCATCCCGTTGCAATGCCAATACGCCTTACAAGAAGAATATAAAACAGTAGTACCTTTCACACGATGAGATACTTAGCCAGGTGTGGGGAGCACTTCATCTCATGTTATGGGCATCAGTAGTCACCGCTGAAGATTTTCAATGTGTTATATTTAGGAATTAGTGTAAGGCACCGCCCCTTACGGCCATTATATGAGAAAGCTTCATAGCGTCCCACTTGACCCTCCCACCACGCGACATGAAACGCCTATTAGCGTTTCTTCATAACTCCATTATCATTGCCGGCGACATAAGCAGCCGCCGCAGCAACTGGGGTGATTTCACTAGAAACACCAACGGTAGTACACTCGCTAGGTCCCAAGATAAAGAGCATGTCACTTGATGAGGTGAAATTCCAAGTAAACCCGTAATCAAGAAATGTGGCTAAGTAGCTAGCCATAATTCTCCCTCGCACATGGCCTCTTGCGCTGGCTATGAAAACAGAGAAGTGGCAAGATATGCCCTCCCTGGTGAGATTGTCTACCTGCAATGAAATATGATAAAAAAGCCGAATTATAGGCAGATACCTTCGCCGATAAGGGCTTCGATGAGGTCAGTGATCTCATCAAAGGCCTTGTACCACGACAGGCACCGGCTTCGGATGGTATAACAAATAGGGTTCTAAAGAACCTACCGCCTGCTCTTACGTACATTCTAGTGTGTATTTTCAGCGCCCCGATGGTAGATAGCACATTTTCAGACTTATGGGCTGTAGCCACTGAGTCTACACAGGTAAGCCCCGCAACGAATCCGCAAGCTACCACCTTAATAAGTTAATTAAGCAAGATCCATGAGAGAATTCTACTCGCGCGCATAAAACTTGTCGTGAGGGAGAAAAACTCTTTATGGATGAGCAATTTGCTTTCCGAAAAAAACATAGTTGCCCACTATAGGTACACCTCCTCGCGGAATTTATACATAACTGTATACATTGTAAAAGACGCACACGACGTGCGCAGTATTATTCGACGTAGCGAAAGCTTTCGACAGAGTTCAATACGAAGGCCTAATTTGTAATAATATCGTGTAGGTCTGCCGGACAGATTAGTCCTAACCTTCGATACCTATCTGACCAACAGACAGTTCCGATACAGGGTAGAGGGCACTCTGTCCACCAGTCGCCCCTTCGCAAACCTAGCCAGCCATCTAGCC
Organism: Eumaeus atala; assembly: GCA_017140195.1. Lineage (NCBI taxonomy): Eukaryota > Metazoa > Arthropoda > Insecta > Lepidoptera > Lycaenidae > Eumaeus > Eumaeus atala. The sequence continues at coordinate 10,305 of JAFELO010002264.1, forward strand.
AGCTCTACTCTGGAATAATCACGTCGCTCGTGCCGTGTCATTCCAGAGTAGAGCTGGCGATGTTTGCAAATGACCCAGCCTTATATAGTCGAGCCCTGACCGTCCCTCTTGCGACAAACTATCACAAAGAAGCCTCCTTGGGTGGTTGGTTCACATGATACAGAATCGTGGTTAGCTCTGAAAGGAGTCAATTTATATTATTTAAAGCTAATATAAAATAAAACGCACCAGATTGTTGACCCCGTATCCCTTTACAGTAACTTTATCCGGTCATGCACAAGCTTTATCCGTTCCTATCTGTTTTCCACTATGCAAATTTCCACAGCCTGTCCCTGATACATTCGCACCTCGGATCTACATAGAGATTTTAAGCAACCCACTATCGGGCACCCAAAGGCATTTCGATCGAACTTTCTTTAAAAAGTAGGGGGCAAAATAGACGATGAAATCATGACAATTGTAAAACACAACAAAACAAAACGCAAACACATACAACACCACAGCCGCGGTGCAGGTACACTACACCCCATCCGAGGGATAGTATAGTATTTTCAATCAAGTCGCCATACTGTTTAGGTTCACCACGATGACCACGCGCGAGTCGTACAATCCGCTCGTGGTGGAATTGCCATAAGTGAGCTAAACCCTCTTTAGAGAGGGGGTGAGGTGACCCGGTCCCCACGCCAAGAAAATAATAGTTACTGTAGCTAATCTTTAACAACTATAGGGATGCTTCCTTTCCATCTGCGGGAAAGTAGAAAGGTCCGTCCCCCTATCGATCGTCGCCCGACGTGTCCCATAATAACGATGAGGCTGCACTGGCATTGCCGTCGACACAGATCAGTAAAAAAAAATAAAAATATAAATATTTACAGGCACTGCTAGATTAAAAAAATATAAAACTTACTTAAATAAAAAATTATAACAAATTAAAGTCATAGATAAAACTATGGCCGAGTTTATTGTCTAGAGAGACATACTAACGATGTCATACAAGAGTAATTGAAATTGTTTCCCATCGTGGTATCGTCGACGTTGCTCGGAAGTTGGAAGTAATGTTAGGGTTGTAACCAGTAACAAGTCGAACATTACTTTATCACTAAATAGTCTTCGTGAAATTTATCTAGTATATGCGAATGTAAAACTAGATATAAAAAGATAGAATTGTAAAAATAGCATAAAAAAGGAGGACTTTGCTTTTAATATAATTTTTATTTACCTACAGGTCCTGTAACAAGTGCACTGATGCTTGCCATAGATTCAAACACATCAATATTGTTGCCTGGATGTGTAGTATAAAATGCTAGAAGGTGATCCGTAAGGAAACATTGTAAATAATATAAAGAATACAATATTTTTGCCTCATAATTTTAATACCACTTTTGTATGATTGGATAAAGAAGGGTACGGCCCTTGTGGAACCCCCATTTTTATTCTGGTTGAATTGCATCTCTCTTTATTTACCTCAACGAATGATGTTGTATAAATATGAAGACAAGATGCTAATAGCTACGCCTACACCGTAATGGTGTAGTTTTTGACAAATGTTTCACGATGTACACAGTCAAATGCTTTGGAATAATTGAAAGACCCCTAGCGTATACTACATTTATCCATGCTGCACAAAATAAACTTTGTAAATTAGCATCTGTAATTGAGCTAAACGATTATACGACGCGATTAATATATACAGTATTTACCTTTTGAATGTGCTGTTGTTCGGTGAACTCGCACAGAATGTCCAAGCCGTTCTTCTTTACAGTACAGGTGCAAGGCGTGATAGTGTTCTGTGGCGGACATTGCTGCGCTCCCTGCGGATAAGCCGGCCGAGCGAACAACACCACGCAACACAACAGGAGCCAACGCGGCAACATCTTCCTATATCTGTGAAGAAAGGTTCTAGTTTAGACTGGTCTAAAGTTTTTTAGAACAGTTAATTGTAGTCGGTGTCATAAATCAAATTAGGAAATCTGCATGTACCCGATATATTAAATATTCTTACATAATATGCCCAACACCTGTAATAAGTAATGTAAAATGATACGACGGGGCCACAGTTTACAGGTACGAGGAAATACTGTCGATAAACACGCAACAAGTTTCCAGCCACAACGTGAACACTAGTGGGTGAGAACTGAATGTCCTATGTTAAAATTAAATAGCTTTAGCTAGAAAAAGCGTTGCTGGACCATCAATTATACTGGCTTGTCCATAATGAATGTGTTCTACTGTGGCTATGATATATGCTACCTTTAGACGTACATTGGGAGCCTTCTATTTCCCATGTAATGCATATAAAGGAATAAAAAACAGTCAAGTATGATTCGGTGTGGTATACCGCGGGTTCCGCATGGTAGAAGCATGACAAGTTCTTAAAGTTAACAAACTTATTTTTGAGAGCGCTATACATGAAATAAACTACAAATATAATTTTGTATTGGTTCTTTTTAGGGTTTTTGACTTATACTGTAAGTTTTGTCTAAACAAATTTTATTATTACAGGTCAACTGGAAATATTCCACAGGTTCCAGCTATTGAATGATATCATAGAAAATGTTTAAATAAAAAGTATAAATGTTTAATGCGATGATTATGTGCTTCAATCCTTCTTGGGTAATTCCCTCTACGCGATCTGGACATAAAACTGACCGACTGAAAAGGCGGAAAATAAAGTTAAACTATGACGTTTCTTCCCTTTCTTTTGAGACACGGAATCCAAATAACATAACCCTAGCGGAGTCGTACACAAAATTAGAAATAACATCACCGGTGAAATTTAAGTTAACACGTTATGTGTCCATGCAGTGTATACTTTAAAATATATTCACAGAAATTATCCATGCATTCATCACATGTAAGTCTTGCATGACATGCTATGACCTGTATAATCTGTTTCGTGGATGCAATGGATTCCGGAACACACAATTACCCCTTCATTCTTATACTTAATCGTTATACTACACTTGGCTTGACGACTGTTATTTAGGAGACAGTATTACATTGCCGTATTACAAGGAAATCGGGCCGGCATTTTGCGACTATGCTATGAAAGATATAAATAGTGTTGTACTCATTTTTCTTCTTTGCCTCGTATACATAACACTAACAATCCGCTGGGCTTCGCCCGGAAATAGCACGCGTCCGAGTAAAAAATTATGAATCACAAAAAAATCTATAGAGTCGACCCATTTCAGAAAACCGATCACATACAGATTTGGGAATTTATTTTACAATAAATACTACGCAAATAACAATGTCAAATTAACACTAGAACCTTCCTCGGGAATCGCTCTATTCAAGGGTGAATACCACATGAAAATCCATTCAGTAGCCTTTCAGAAAATCGATTATATATAGACAGACAGGTGTGGACACTTTATTTTATGCTAAATACAGGTTGATGCCAATCTGGTCTGTGCTATAGCGCAGACTAGATTGGCATCAACAGAAGACACCAACTTGTCGTTTTTCCCGCAGTAATATAAAAAAAAAATATAAAATCGAAAGAGAAAATACCGTAAGATCGTAGAGTACTCGATTTTGATTTGTGTTAGTAAATAGCCCACATTATCTAGTTCCGGCGACACCCAAGCTCGGACCATGCACGAACTGCTCACCCAGTCAAGGTTACATCATAGTTCAATCAGTTTCATAATGTACGTCTATTGTGGGTAGGAACTGCGATATAAAATCTTGTTGTCATACGTATTTAAGTTACTTTATTAGATTTTAGGGTCGTATTTAGGACGTAGGTGCCAAGAGGTGAGGTACTTAAACTAGATGTTGCAGAATTCAGCCCTTATACCCTTAAGTGTATTTAGTTGAAGGTTTATATTAGCTTTTGCTTTTTTTTGCTTTTGCTATTCCAATTATTGGACTGTAAAATAGTTTAAATTAAACAACTCAATAGATTACTATTGAGTGGTTATGAAGATGTCCGAATGTATATCCACACGAATTACGTCGCGAGCCAGCGATGCCAGCTGTCCTACCACAGGAAAACAAGCTATTTTTACAGCAGTACCGGTTGTACATAGACAATAATTAAACCAAAGTTATAAAAATACACAAGGAATTTAAATAACGGCGTACTATGCAAGTACAAAAACAAATAAATACGTAAACACATATATAACTTTAAGTACATGTATCCTATACTAATATATAATAAATACATAGATACATACATATATTTATATATAATCAGGTGCTATATAAGGAGTTATTTATAAAATAATTATACTGATGATGTGCTTTTTGACTCTCTTCTTAAAAAGTCCGAGAGTTTTGCAATCTCTTATTTCATAAGGTAAGGAATTTCGGAGTTAAGTGGAAAGGAGTATGAGAAATAATTTGTTTTGTGGATAGGTGTTAGAAGAATGGTGCGTCTGTGAGATATGCGGGAAGGATCCTCAAGGTGAACGAAAGTAAACCGGGATCGTAAATATGAGGGAGAACAGGGATTGAAGAGAACATTGAAAAGAAAGCCTTCCCTGCGAGCCTGGGATATATGATCATGTTTTAAGGCCAAATATGAAACGAAGGCATTGGTTCTGCAATCGTTCTAATTTATTTAAATTTTCTTCCGCAGCATCCAAGCAACAAACATCTACATAATCGAGAATTGGCTGAATAAGAGTCTGAGCCAATGAAATTTTAATAGATTAGGATAAGAAAAATTTGAGGCGTTTTAGTGAATGTATTGAATAATGTATTTACGATGACGTCATTCATGTAGGAATTACAAGAGAGGTTTTTATCGAATGTGACACCTAAATTCCTTTCAAAGTCAGTATAAGCAATAAGTGTACCGCCTAAAGTTGCGGGAGGGAATGTACTACGGTCAAGAAGTTGCCGAATGCGTTTACTTCTAATGATTAGCGCTTTCGATTTAGCTGGATTAACAAGAAATCCGAGAGATTTAGCCCATTCGTTAATTGGGAAATGGTAGAATGTGGGTGTCGGTAGTCATAAAAAAAGCTTTGATAACTCGATTGCTCACTTATTCTATAAAAAAGTGCATACTTACTACAGGAATGTCCACTGTATTTCACATAGTACCAGTGCTAATAGACGTCTTACTGTGTTATTCTTTACTATTGCCCTACGCATACACTTGCATCTTATATGCATTTGAACCGTAATAAAGGAGCAAGATTATTGTGTATGACGCCTAATTGGCTCTGAAAACCAAACCATATCCTGGGATAGGAATAATTCGCTTTTTGTTAATTTTCGGAAACGTTAGGACTTGCTAAGTGTTTCGTGTACGTTTTACTTTTGAACGACGTGAAATACCCAGGTTCTCAGTTACACAGAGCATAACTTTTACAAAGTAGTCAGATTTTGATAATTATTCTTTAATAGATAGATGCGAAGTCCATCCCACAAAAAATGACGATTTTTATGAGAGTTAAGCTCTTATTGTGTTCTGTGTCTCACTACTTTTTACCTCCTTACTAAAGAAGTGTGTTTCGGCTTTCAGAAACTATTGAATTTTACTCCTTAAGGGCAACATTATTCTGTAGTGAGTGGGCGTGTATGAAGAGTAACGCTGCTGTTACGCTTGACCGGTAACTACTCACACGATTTTACTCACCGCATGTGGCATGTCATTTTGAGGAGAAAACCTCTCCCTTTGTACTCATCTTATAGTAGTAGGAACTAAATAGCACGAGAAGGAGTTGTGGTGGGTATTCAGCACTATAATGTGCCGCGAGCCCCACATACCACTGGAGCCACCCAGAGCCAGTGATGTCGCGTAATACCTTTCCCGGTGTCTCCAAAAAAAAGATATTATTGTATCATATATCTGTAGAGTACGCTAGTAGGATTAGCATTACTTTTACTTAAAAGGTCATATTCAAAACAGGAAAAATAGGGAATCACTATGATATATCAGTGGCGTGATAATAATAAAAACAGGAAAAACAGAGAATCATTATAAGATATAAGTGGCGTGATAATAATGAAAACAGGAAAAATAGGAAGACATGAGTGGGGTGTTGATAATGATATCAGGAACAATTATGAGATATCAGTGGCGTAATGATAATAGAAACAGGAAAAATAGGGAATCATTATAAGATATAAGTGGCGTGTTAATAATGAAAACAGGACAAATAGGGAGTCATTATAAGACATGAGTACATGAGTGGGGTGATGATAATGATATCAGTATAAATAGGGAATCATTATAAAATACAAGTGGGTTGATGATATTTATTGTGGTACTCACATGGTAATGCGTGCGTGTCAGGTCGAGCGAGGTGCGAGGGGTGCGCCGGGACATGGGGCACTAGGTCATGTTCCGCTGATCCTGGGCCCGGTCTGTAACGCAAACATACGTCGTATATCCGACAGGTGGTACATGCGAATAGGATTATATAAGTAACTGAAAAGAGAACACGAGGCTTTTACAGTCGGGTCCCGTTATTTATTAAGAAGATTTTTGACGAGTGTTAATGTGTCCCCCCGCTCTAGGAGCCTTGCTTTTTCCGTTCAGTTAGCAGTCGTGTTTTTTGTTATTTTAATTAATATTTATTTTATTAATATTTAGTTCTATTAAATGAAGAGGACAAATTGAACACATTTTTGGAATAGTCATTTATTAAATGTCCACAATTTGATGTGTTAGGTAAGGAAAAAAGTTGACTTTGCGAATTTTAGCCCAAAATCTGCCATTTTGTGTCTTTTTTTTTGGCACTTGCATTATGAAGACTATTCATACATCAAGATCGTGAAGCCATTAAGGCTGAAGGAGTGAACATAGAAATCTACATACATACTTATGCATACAAGCTCCCCTCTTTCTGACTTAGTCGTGTAAAAAGCTCTAATCGTTTGACCCCCTTTACTATGAAAATAATTTTATTAATAACACGTTCTATTTTCCAATGTATGTAGAAAAGTGATTTTTATTGTTGATAACCGCCCATGCATAATTCAGGGCCGGCTGCACCAGCCGTATATTTTTTCAGGCCTTTGTTCGCAGCTATTCCATATATGCACAGTTCAAAAAGAGGTATCCTGATTGCAATAATGGTTCTGTGGTTCGTTAAATGAAAAACTTTCTTGAATTTCTCCATGTGAAACAAAAATTCTACTGCGCCAAAATACTTCGACACTTTTTTATTGGTTTGTATGTTTGTGTGTATGACCAGTATCTTTCATAGCTCATCGAATTAAGCAAATACTACATATACATATACACCACAGAATAGGCAAGAAATCGGAGCCATTCGGTGGCTGTTGTCGCCCATTATCATCCGTGCGATTATGCCGATGTGTTAAGGTTCTCAATAGACCATCAGATTCGGTCGAAATAGCTTTTACTTGCACTTTGCGGCGGTTATGTGAGTGAAAGCATCTTAATAGATGTACAAATGAAAAAGATTTCTATTTCGGAAGCCTTGCCACAAACCAACGTCTATCAAGCGGCTTAGGATACCACGCTAAACGAACCTACATATAGTGCTAGCTAATGTACTTTAACTGCCTCATGGTCTCGGGTTCGAATCCCGGGTCGGACCATACAAAAAGTGCTATTAGGATTTTTCAAATTCTAACAATTGTCCGGAGTTTGGAAATTGGCGGTGTTACACCCGCGTGCCTTGGAGAGCACGTTAAGCCATCGGCCCTGCACCCGATTTATCTCCGGTCGTGTCGAATTGCCGTCCCATCGGAGTTGGAGAATGAAAGAATAGGGAGTGCACTTGTGTCTGCGCAGACACTTGAGCACTATAATATGTCCCGCGCAGATGGCTCTCACAATAGAGATGGACGCTGTAGCCGAAATTCGGCTAGGACGACATTACTACTAGCAACTTGTTATATAATATGCTAGTAGTCCGACCCGACTTTGCACGGATATTCTACAAAGTGTGGCAAAAATTAATTTATTTAAAAATATATACGCTTTCGGCCCCATAAACTTACACGTTTACGTCATAATCACAACAAATTCAATTTATAACAGAACAACGCCTGTCGAGACATCAAGTTGTAAATAACTTCTGCATTTACTATATAAGGATTTGCGTTGATATTTTTTCAAATCGAAATTTCACTATAGAAGTTTTCATACCGCTCCTAACACTTTAATAAACATCACATAGCCTATGTACATCAGGGGTGATGTTGTGTTCCAAAATTAGAAGCCCGGTCAT
>JAFELO010002265.1:0-10584 GCA_017140195.1 Eumaeus atala
CAAGACATTCCTTATGTCATTAGTTTTAGCAACTGTTCGGGCGAGATCCAACTTAGCGGTTGCAGTTGCTTCTTCTGGAATAGCAGCCACATTGTTAGAAGGATGCCGTACGGCTCATTCAGCTTTCAAATTACCGTTAAATCTTCAAACTATTGAAAAATAAGAGAAATCTAGTACATGGGAGCTACTTATTCCTTGATGAAATTTCTTCCAGTAGCCCTGTTGATGGAAAACGTATACGCAATCAAGGTGTGTACATTTAACAGTAAGTTAAAAAGGTAATATACATTTAGCAATACAAACATTATATAACACATATACATACATACATACATACAATTATAAACATAATAAATACATTATATATTATGCAATAATAAACATACTCAAATAATCATATACTACATTTATTTAATGGAATATCTAATTTAGGTAGGGTTTTAATGTAAGATTGACTTAAGTAATAATCTTTAAGTTTTTTCTTAAAAAGTGTATTTGTTTTACAGTCACGAATTTCATAGGGTAGGGCATTCCAGAGTCCAGACGAATAAATTGGAAATGAGCAGGAATAAAAGTCTGTGCGATGGGAAGGAATGTGAAGAGGTGTACGTTTATGCGGCCTACAAGAGGAGTCACTAAGATGAGTAAAGGAGAAACGCTCACGAAGATATGTCGGAGAACGAGTACTGAAGAGAGTATTGAAGAGAAAGCACAGCATTCGAAAATTTCGTCGATGACAAGTTGTCAGCCATTGTAATTTCTTACGAAGGTGGGTGACGCGATCGTATTTCTTTAGGCCAAAGATAAAACGCAAAGATAAATTTTGAACGCGCTCCAGCTTATCAACTATTTCCTCAGTGGCGTCCAGGCAGCAAATGTCAGCGTAGTCAATAATTGGCTGTATTAGAGAGAGTGCGAGAGTATTTTTTTTTGGTAAAGGGAGAAAATTTTGCAGCATTTTAAGGGAATGATGTGAAAAGTGAACCTTTCGACTGATCTCGCTAACATATTTGTTCCACGAAAGATTTGAATCAAATATAATGCCTAAGTTTTTGGCCGAGTCTTTGGTGAAGGAAATCGGGATACCGTCTATGGCAACATGTGGTAATACTGTGAAGTCGAGTCGATTGCGGATACGTGAGCTGTCTATAACCTATAACCTTTTTTTATTTAAAGCTTATTGCATGTCCCTTTACCCGAGTACTTTTGCTCAGGGAGCATATAATAACTCTCTCCACGTCCAATATAGTAACGCGTTCCGGGCGTTGATGGGGCCGCCCCGTCTCTGCATTTTTATTCTTTGTTTATGTAAGACAACATTGCAACATAATAGTGAGGCATTCTTATTATGTGGATTATTTGTGTTGGGGCCGACAAAAAATTGAACGGAAACGCCTACAAAATACATTATGATGTTTACTACAAGTTTAGAATTATTTTATGTATATATAATAATTTTATATGTAGATAGATTTATATCTGTATTCTATTCTGATCGGTACTAAGCACGCTTACCGTACTCTAATTATTTGTGTCTATTTCCTGCTTAACTTGCATTGCATTTTATTTGTTCTTAAATTTTGTCTGGCGTTGATGTGTTTAAAAGTGTACGTCTTCTTTTTTTCAATTTGACCATCGTCTAACAATAAATTTTGCCAGACTGTCAATCATAAAATAATAATAAAAAAAAATATTTTAAGTTTATTGAAAAATAAATATAAATATCCGTTTTGTGTAACGGTTTATAATTTGTGTCATATTGACTAAATTGTTAGTTCATTGAGCAAGTTTAGTCTTGGCATATCCTTGACCAGGGACCGGAACCGCTTACCTTTTTATCAATGCGATAATTAAATCATTGACTTGGCCCAGCTAAAGCATAAAAAAAACGATAGATCTAATTCGAGTAAGCACTAACCGAATCCGAAAACCCTGATATAGCTTATACATTCGTTAGGTTTTTTTTATGGAAATGTAAAGAAATCATGAGCGGAAAAGAGATAAACGTAAGATAAACCTATAATGGTAAGTACTTAGAATTTGTATTTTACTATATTTATATGTACGACTATATTGTATGTTATTGGGTATTTATTATAATTAGGTAGGTAACCAGTAGGTGACCACATTGGAATTGGTTTCCACATCGAAAGACTGTCACCATTAATGAGTAACATTAATTGGGTAATATTTCAATAGGAATACCTAAAAACCCGCTTAATCAAAAAAGGGGTTTTCCGGTCCCTGGTGGTCATGTGAAAGATCGGCGCTGACAGCTCCGCCAGCAATGTCGAGCTTCAGACATTTTCTGCAAGATATACTTAAATTTAGAAATGCTTATCTTTGTTTTTATGTAGATTCTTGCAGAATAAAATATTAAAGGGTGTGTGTGTGTGTTGTGTGTGTGTGTGTGTGTGTATGTGTATGTGAGTGCGTGTGCGTGTGTATGTGTGTGTGCGTGTGTATGTGTGTGTGCGTGTGTGCGTGCGTGTGTGCGTGTGTTTGCTCGTGTGCGTGTGTGTGTGTGTGCGTGTGTTTGCTCGTGTGCGTGTGTGTGCACATACAAAGTGATGTTTACTTTGATTACAATGGCTTACAAATATGATTATTTTAGGGCTTTAAGACGTCAATAGTCTGAGACGTACATTTCGGAGAGACCCGTCGCAGCCCCGAGAAAAAGGTCTTGTCTGTCATTCAGATCGAGCTCAATCCTGCCGCAGTAGTATCTGTTGCAGGAGCTCAGTGTTCCCGTGGTCGAGAGTGAGTGAGAATCTAGATTTATTAGACATGATTATTACGCAGGTGATAGCACTGGCGACGCTTTATACTCTGGCCGCGCCAATATTTCCCAGGAACACGCCAACGAGTATCGGGACAAGCTTGTGTCTGAATTCGAGGATTTATTTTTCAAAGTTTCGGAATGGAGGCAACTAAATCTAGCCCAATTTCACCCCTATAAGACACAAGTTTGCGCGTTCACCGCTAAAAGTCACCCTTCGTCGTATCTCCTGATTTACAAAACACCTACCTATCGGCTTCAGCTAGTATCGAATTACTTGGTGTCGACATATCGAGTAACGACCAATTCCTAGGTCATTTGGTAACGAATGCCAAATTAGCCTCAAAAAAACTGAGTGTACTCAGTAGGGCGAAGCAGTACTTCAATCCAGCCCACCGAGTACATTTTACGAACAGGGAACGGTATATACTCCAGACTTAAATAAGGAAATTAATTGAGATAAAAACCCATAGATTAAAAAAAATTGCAAGATATACAGAAAACCGTCCATATAAAAGATGTGCAACTGTCAAATTATGCACTTCGTTAAAACAACTTGAAACGTTGACAAGTCTCAAGTAAATGTGTTCAAATTTGTACACCTTAATCTGCATTGTAAAAACGACTTGAAGTTACACGCGTTAGATTGACATTGCAAAAAAATATGTTTATACACAATTACAGATGCCCTACAATGATCATCGAATATCTTTTATTTCGGTAAATCATTGTAAAAATCCCAATAAATGATGTTTAGAGAAAAAAGGGTGCACACAATGGACGCACTAGACACCAGCGATGTCTGTCTTCTGCGTCACCTCCCTGTTCCAACCTCAGAACACCGACGCAGTGCCTAGAGTGTGGCTCTTGCCACGAGGACGTAACGTAACAGAACTTCAATATATAAGAATGGACTTATAATAATTGTTGACAGCCTTTATTTTAAAGGTATCTCAAAAAATGTAGATCGAGTGATATTATTGAAATATTTGGCGAAATATTAGCGAAATATTGAAATATTGGGAACTGTTTGTTTTTCCCTCTCTTTTTTATCGTAGTTGAGCTACTTTGCCTCAACGAGCCCCGTGTGTGACCTACGCGACCCGCTACCTCGCTCGCAGGTACCGCGACCAACAGCTGAGGAGCACGCCGCAGAGCGCACCAGCTCACACCGGTCGCGGCGCCTGCGAGCGAGGTAGCGGTACCTGCGAGCGAGGTAGCGGGTTCAATACAGATAACAGCTGAGGAGCACGCCGCAGAGCGCACCAGCTCACACCGGTCGCGGCGCCTGCGAGCGAGGTAGCGGTACCTGTGTGCGAGGTAGCGGGTTCAATACAGACAACAGCTGAGGAGCACGCCGCAGAGCGCACCAGCTCACACCGGTCGCGGCGCCTGCGAGCGAGGTAGCGGGTTCAATACAGACAAAGCGTCTTACCTTTTACATTTAGCACATAGCCGCTGAATCGGGCTAACACGGCCGGGGAAGTCACTCTCACGCACATTAGCAGCACCACTTTAGTAGATTTTACTGTGCTGTCAGGTTTATTTGGTACAGTTCGAGAATAATGGGCGGCCCATTGGGTGGGATGGATCATAGAGTAAAGAAGGACAGTGCATCAGCGTGACTATTAACCATCAGGATGCTAATCGGTCCCGGTGTTAATCGAATGGTTTCGATTTCTCGTTTGTTATTCCATATAATTTAATTTCCCTTATGCTATATAACAATAGCTCCTTTAGTGCCTCTTTTATGGAGGGTGATTGTTCTATAATGGGGATGAATAAATAATTAAATGGATTCGTTGCATTATTATCTATATTCAGTCTCCCGTACATCGCGTGCCATCACTAGTGAGCCCCAGACATTAGAGACCTGCGCCCTCCGCGGCGACTTGACTGACAAACTCTGACTTGTGCTTGAATGAAATGTTTAATACTATTTTAGCCTTGCACATGCTTATGCTTTCAATACAATTTTTCATCGGAATTTTATTCGTCCTAGCCGAATTTCGGCCACAAGGCTCTAAAGAGATGGCGCTTTGGAGACAAGCCAACCGAGCTGGACATATTATGCGTGAACAAGTGTCTGCGCAGACACAGGTGCACTGCCTGTTTCCTCTTTCTTCTATTCCGATGGAACGGCTATCTGACACTACCGGAGAGAAATCAGGCGCAGGTTCGACGGCTACACGTGCCCTCCGAGGCATGTGCAGCCGTCGAACGTGCCACCGCCAACTTCCTGACTGCGAACTGTTCTTAGAAATTGAAAAATCCCAATAACATTTTGGTCCGACAGGGACTCGAACCCAGTATCCCATGACTGTGGTTGCACGTACTCATCACCAGGCAGAGGCAGACAGTTGAATGAACATTCCTGTATCGTGCTGTAGAAGCGAAGAAAGCCCAACCAAGCTACATCGATAAGGAGTTTGTTTAGCAAAACTTAATGTAACACATAATATCACCACAGAACTGCTTACGCAGCTTATGTTTGTATGTTTAATTCTGTTGTATATTTGATCGAAGGAAAGTATGGAATATTATTATCATATATTAATTTTATGTTGCTAAATGTAGGTTACAAAGTGTTGATCGGTTGAAATTACGCGCAAGGTTCTGTCACTTTAGCCAACAAGCTGACCTCTGGACGTGGCTGAGTGTGGCAGTGTACTTCTGTCTTAAGTATAATTGGCTGTCCTCCTGTGTACTGACTACCGCCAGGTTCCTACTAAATCAATCTGGCGTTACGGATGTCTGTGGGCGTTGGTGATCACTTAACTCCCGTGACCCAACCGCTCGTCTCCGCCTCCTAGCCGATAATAAAATATATCCCGCTCGTTACAAATCTGTCCCCTCCACATAAATAGTTCTCTTCATATAAACATGCCGCTCGCGGAGATCACGTTCACAATATATAGAGACGTCATTGTATTTTCCACTGCGCCTAGGCGATAGTTGCTCAAGAGTCTAGAGGCCAGACCCAGGGCTGTAATATCGCACTGTTCATCAAACAAAGCGAACGAACGCTCTTCTGTAGCCCTCAACACCAATCATAATAACAATCTGAGGACCAATCACGTCCTCTTGAGCGGGTCTTCCCCAGATGAAGCAAAAACAATCATTTATTGATAGTTTTTACGTTCACTTCAGAGGAATTTGGTTATAATTGTCAGGTTTGTACACTTTTTATAAATAAAGTTTGCCTTGACGGGTTCGCTGGATATTTCGTAAGAGTAGGTTCAATCAGTGACTAGTAGTTTCCGAACTCCAGTAACTTATGGAGAGAGAGCGAGGACTCTGTGTTGCAGGAACATTCTGTGTTGCATGAGTAAATAGATATTATTGTAGGTAAAGCCCTAATAATGAACTATTTCTTACGTAATTAACAACATTTATAAATTTGTGTATATTATATATAGTTGTGCATAAGTTCGTCTTAAAATAGAAATATTTTGTTAGATGAATAGGTAATTATGAACACGGAACCATCGGGGTGGAAGGCCAGTGCGGCGGCTCGCCTTTGGCTCACAACAACGACGAACTAACTATATATGTGAGGTTAATCTTAAAGACAATTTATTATAAAGACAACACTTCTCCGCGCCAGTTCTCCAATGGGGTATGCAGAGAGACCCTATGTAGTCCTACAAATACGATAACCGGATACATGTTTGTTATTCTTTCATGTAGAAACTACTTAATGGATTTTAATTGTCATATTATATTTACAATAACATAACTCATGCATCAGAATGACACAGGCTATAGAAATAATAACTTTTCCCGTGGCCTTATACGTGGTGTAGGTGGACGAAGTCGCGGGTACTGCGAACATAACGAGAAGGTGTTAAAGCTGTTCACTTGAAATATAGTGGAACACACAGCCACACCCACTGCCCCGGGTGTAGCGGTAAGTACGTCTGACCACATATAGTGATAACTCGGGTGCGAGTCCCTGCGAGGACCAAAAAATGTATCATTGAGACTTTTCAATTTCCAAGGACTCCGAAGTCGGTAAATTGACGCAGTTGCATCCCGTCTGAGAGGGCGATCCTGCGTCTCACTGCTCTCCGGTCGCTTCGCAACAGGTCACAGAGGGAGTAAAGAGTGCACCCGAGTCGGTGCTGTGAAGAAACGTAGTTGTGTACGTAGGTCGCCCCCCTTATTAGTACCACAACTGATCTTTTTTCAGTCGAGGATTCTTCACAGTCGGAGGCGGGGGGGAGGGTATACACATGTCGGGCGGATAGGGGGACTCCAGGCATGTTCAATGTTAATTTCTATGGCAAGACGTCTTAGCCTTCCAACCTTATACTGAAACTCCCATTGTTACACAACAATTATTTCTCATAATGTACTAAATATAGTAGTAGCGAGCATTCCTTCCAAACGCTACATCTTATTACTATTAATTATAATTCTTTTATTAACAACTTGTGGTAAACCATTGAAAATGATTATCAACTCCTACTTGACTTGGATGACACGGCAATATTAACAATCGAGACTACTTATCGAGATATTACAAGTTACGAAAATTAAAATAGTCGCGGTGAGTTGATTAAATCACATTACACAGCCGTTTACGTGACAATAACACCAAATTGAGCAGATGTTCAAAAGTAGCGGCAATTTGTGAGCAGCTGTCCGTAACTGAAGGACCTCAGTTGTGACGTCACGGCTCGGTGCCCCGGCGCTGGGAAAATGCTCGCAGCCTTCAATCATTCGTTTCGAAAAGTCAAGTCAGTGTGCATTATTTATCACCTGTTGTTACATAAGCTACCTACACTACATAAAGCATCCTGTTAGTACACAAACTAGGCATATAGTGTATGTACTAATAGGATACTTGATGCTTAGTACATACACTACGTGCATAAATCCTGTTAGTACATACTCTATATACAAGCATCCTGTTAGTACATTCACTATATACAAGCATTCTGTTAGTACGTACTCTATATACAAGGATCCTGTTAGTACATACTCTATATACAAGCATCCTTTTAGTACATACTCTATATACAAGCATCCTGTTAGTACTTACACTATATACAAGCATTCTGTTAGTACATACTCTATATACAAGCATCCTGTTAGTACATACACTATATACAAGCATCCTGTTAGTACATACTCCATATACAAGCATCCTGTTAGTACATACACTATATACAAGCATTCTGTTAGTACATACTCTATATACAAGCATTCTGTTAGTACGTACTCTATATACAAGCATCCTGTTAGTACATACGCTATATACAAGCATTCTGTTAGTACATACTCTATATACAAGCATTCTGTTAGTACATACTCTATATACAAGCATCCTGTTAGTACATACTCTATATACAAGCATCCTGTTAGTATATACACTATATACAAGCATCCTGTTAGTACATACGCTATATACAAGCATTCTGTTAGTACATACTCTATATACAAGCATCCTGTTAGTACATACTCCATATACAAGCATCCTGTTAGTACATACTCCATATACAAGCATTCTGTTAGTACATACTCTATATACAAGCATTCTGTTAGTACGTAGTCTATATACAACCATCCTGTTAGTACATACGCTATATACAAGCATTCTGTTTATACATACGCTATATACAAGCATTCTGTTTGTACATACTCTATATACAAGCATCCTTTTAGTACATACGCTACATATAAGCATCCTATTGGTATCTACGCTATTATATTTTTTTTTATAGCATAAGGGGGCAAACGAGAAATTGGAGCCTTTTAATGACAACCGACGCCCGTGGACAGACGCGTGATTTTTACGCAGATGCACTACCCTCCTATCGTCCCCCACAATGGGCCACCAGCTGCTTACAAACCGCACGAGATGCGACAGCGACGCTATCTATATAATAATGCATTCCAATGTCGACGGCCATTTAGACATTAAATAAAAAAATACTAAATAGCATAAGAGTTGACCTTCAACCATAGATTACGCAGAGGCATAAATGTCACCTTCCTCTTATTTATTATCATCAATATAATAACATCACTCGTTTGAAGTCACTTGACAGTTAGGTATTTGTTATCTCAATATTTTTATATAGTGGAAGTTTTCTAAACTGCTATGAATATGATTTTGAATATAACACGCAAAACACTCAGAGACCTAGATTTTGTTCACTGAGTGTTTGATGAGGTGATGATAGTTGTACTGCATAAGTAGCGTGAATTCATCTTTTGTGTGACGTTGCAAATTAGTGGTTGTTTTATTGTTGCATTATAAGAGCCCTGAATTTTACTCCCATCTAGTTGTAAACGGTGGGCGGCTCCACGACTGTTAATGGTCTAATCACCGGATTGGATTGTAATAACTTTCAGAAAAACGAATACATCTTGAGATTCATCGATGAGATCATTGAAAAACCGGTTCAAATTGAGTTGGACTCAAGCAGCATACCAAAAAAATCGAATGTCTCTCAAACTGCCACATCGATTTTTTTGGTACCAATTTTCGTTGGAAGTTTTTATTAAGTTCTATAATTATAATTCCTGACACAATTTTCCCCTCGGTAGTTTAAAAGTAGGAGGGGTGCGACACGCCTTTTGACACTAAAGCCTTTTACCAAAAAAAGTATTAGCATAAAATTCATACTAAATTATATTGCAGCGGTTTATAAAATACACCTACCTTCCAAATTTCAAACACACAGTACCCAGAGTCTCCGAGTAGAACATGTGTGACATACGACTGTACAGACGGACATGGCAGTATTATAAGGATTTTGTTTTTTGTCTTTTGGCTAAGGACTCTAGAAGAAGATAGTGACGTGACCTATCATCGATAGGTTACCTTTCTCAATTAAAATGAACCAAAACCTTCTTTTCTACATAATTTCTACATCTAGTTCCGATACCATAAATTACGTAAAATCAACAGTACAATAGCCGGTCCGGGATGGATGCGAGTAGCAGGAAAATGGCCAGGGGAGAGGCCTATGTCCAGCAGCGGACCGAGAAGGGCTGATAATGATGCTGATGGTGATGAGCAGTATAGATGGGATGCGTAGGTACTACCGGTGAGTGAATAGTGTAGGGCACCTTATTATTATTAACTGCTATATTTTTCTAATGC
Source organism: Eumaeus atala (assembly GCA_017140195.1). Classification (NCBI taxonomy): domain Eukaryota; kingdom Metazoa; phylum Arthropoda; class Insecta; order Lepidoptera; family Lycaenidae; genus Eumaeus; species Eumaeus atala. The sequence continues at coordinate 9,897 of JAFELO010002265.1, forward strand.
ATGATACGTTACATTATAAATTAGCCCATTCCAAAATAACGTCCGATAAATCGGATGTTTTACCTACATACGAAATAAAGTACTTTGTTTTTATATTTAACATCAAATGCAAAACACATTATTTTTCATTCCCGTAACTTTATGTATGTAATTAGTTTTGTAGCTAGTAGTTACAAAAGCTATAGGACTGTCTTTTCTTGTCCCCGCTCGCTCTCCCGCCGTTATAGGAACATGACTCATTGTTGGTTTGATATGGCTCTCTATGCGTAGTGGTGACGACATGATCCCGCTCGCAGGATACTACACTTGTGCCCTAATAATGTGAAAAAAGAATGATTTGCCTGATGAAGTGGTGTCGTGTTCTGCAGTGTAACTACAGTTGCCAGGTCGAGCTCGCAGACAGCGCGAGAAAATTTCATGTTTACTAGAAAGTTTGGCCACTATTATTACTAGAAGCTAACAAAACTTATTCAATTACATTAGCAATTCAGATATGAATAATTTTTAATGCACCTTGTAACTACCTTATTATTTCATACAAATTCCTACTCGACACGTAAACGAATCTGGCACAAACTGTGCGTGCGTGCGTGCGTGCGTGCGTGCGTGCGTGCGTGCGCGCGTGCGCGTGCGTGTGTGTGTGAGCAATTCAAATATGAATAATTTTTAATGCATACACCTTGTAACT
>JAFELO010002270.1:0-14590 GCA_017140195.1 Eumaeus atala
CAATAAAAGAGATTATGTATTTCTTTTATATTAATGTTTTTCTTTAAATATGATTTCTTTTATTTCATAGTGGCCCAAAGGAGGGGAAGAGGAAAGGAGGGCACGCATCCGTACGACAACAAAAATGCGGCTGGGGAGTTGGTAGTTGTCAAAAAGCTCCAATTTCTCGTATGATTATATTTTTTTATAATGCCCCATTGTGGATAGAACACAAAGATGTTCAAATGTTCTGCTGCGGATCATGACGGTTGGGTTCCTCAGACCAAGTGATCTGTTTTTGTTGTAAGGCAAACTTTTTATTAGATTTTTCCATTTTAAATAACCGTCCGCACTCCGAAGGTTGGCTGTCACACTGCCGTTGGTACACCCACACTCGCAGGAACCATACAAAACGCGAGACATTAAACATCTGACACGTTATGCTCACTTACGCGAAGGCTGCTTGTTAAGCCGCGCCGGCCTGGCCCAACTGCACCGCCGTAACTACTGCCTCTTCCGAAAACAATAGTTGTAGGAAGTAATTGAGTGACAAGTGCTAGGAAACAAAATTAACACAGCAATAACATCTGTACTAGTTTTTATTCATATTTAGTTTGTTTATTTTAACGCGCAAATCTCAGGAACTACTAAGGACCGGACTTACGCGAGCGACACCGCGGGGTGATCTGTTAAGAGGTGAGATTTGTTAAGAGCACATACTGTTTATCTTATACTCTATTTAGAAAACTCTGCAGAGATACTACGTCTAATTTTACAGTATGCCTAGAGACTAGCGAGTGTCTCTGTAAAACGAACCGTCAAAAATATGTGCTTGACGCACAGCCAGGTGATGCGTCTAAGTAGGCACTAGCGAGCAGCTAGGATACACGTGTTTAGGTTCTAGTGCACCAGACATACCACCTGCCTATACGTGGCTCCTAGCCATATTGTTACTATAGTTTCTCCACGATTTAGTCATTCTGGAATATTCCACTCTTGAATTACTAAACCATTTTTGAAATAAAACAATATTTGGTAGACCCATTTAATTATCATTTAAATACCATGGATAGATTTACATTTAGTATAAATTTAAATTTAAAATAAAAATTAAATTAAACTTATTATAAAATGTACAACTTAATATTGATAAAAAATATCTAAATTAACAATATAAATTCAAAATAATACAAAAGGCATAGGACAAAATGATCAGTACTGAGGATTTCACCCTATACGCAATTATAATTTCTAACCATTCGTAGATGGCGTTATCACATAAAAAATTTATAAGTAGAATCACGAAGTTGTTTAAAATAGAACTATAATTCGGAACGGTTCAAATTAGGCTAAGAGGATTCATCTTACACTAAGATGTGCTGTGGCACAAACGTATCAGAGATCAACGCGAACATCGATTATACGAAGGGACAGAATCTAACTCACATTGGTAGTGATCTGGTATAACATGGACTCTAGGCCGAATGCACGAGCTTCTGCTTCAGTACAACATTTATCACAATTAAATATTCAAAAATTGAAATACATTGAATGTTTAAATATGGATATGGATCGACAATGTGTACGGGTACCACTCGATCACAACATGCCATGGATGGATGTGGTCCCCTCGCTTCCCTCCTCAGAAAGCGAGGGGACCGTTATTGTGGGATACTTGGCTCCACCCCAACTCCCACACACCCAGGGCCGGAAGCACTGCGCAGATGCATGTACCCCGATACCGCAAGCACACTGTGACCGGGTAGTGGTAGCACCCGTCTTATAGGAGAGGGAAGTGTGAGCCGCTGTTGGTGTGCAGGGCCGCAGACAAGACCGCGTAGAAGGCGTGGCCGGTGCCAGGCGCCGGCTGCAGCAGCAGCACTCTAGCCTCGCTCGTGTTCGCCTCCTCGGTTCCCGTGTAGCGAGCGACGCGTGCCATAGCCGCGGCGTTAGCCTGGTGTAAAGGGCAAGTTAGTGTTTGTGTTTCTTGAAATACGTGCAACAGCGGGGTGGCAACTAACAGCGCTCATTGGGAGAGGCTTGGTCGAGCCGAACGGATAATGATGATTACTGTTTCTCTACAGCTTAGTTCTGGGTTAGGGTTGGACCTGGTGATATGTCGTTGGCTATGGTATTGTACTATCCAACACCATTAAAATTCTGTTTGAATTCGATAAGACGTTTGAGAAGAAGTTGGTCGGACGTGATAGACCCCCCCTTCTTGATACTCGCTTCCGACATGGACAAGAGGCGAGTCGCAGGGGATCATGACGTTACAGAGTTAAAAATTGAAACTACACATTTTAAAGATGTAATATTTCAATTTTTAATTTTTTTGTTGTGTGTGTGTGTGTGTGTGTGTGTGTGTGTGTGTGTGTGTGTGTGTGTGTGTGTGTTTTGTTTATTGTCAAAGAACGAGGAGATCTACTGTATGTTTAGCAGTTGTAACCGGCCACTGATCTCTATATAACTGGATGGCTAATACATACCAGTGAAGGATTACAAAAAATGTGGCGTGCTTCTAAACCACCTAGTCAGCGACTCATAATACCACTAAATTCAATGTCAGTATTTTCAAGCTTTGTGTGTCTATATTGCAGGCGATGAACTGTTAGAAATATCAGTGGACGCGCCTGCGCTCTAAGCTATAGTTAAATTATAGCAAGTGACCGGAGGCCAGCTCTGATGCTTCTACTATGTACACGTGTGACAGAGTCGGCCGGTACCTGGTGATCGTAGTGTTCCTCCGCAGGCGACGGTTGCATACACTCGGTGGACGGCCGCCGCCGCGTGATCTGCAGCTGAGAAGAAATAACAACACGTAGAGAACAACCATTTCTATCGAAAAAAAAATAAATGCTCGTCTACATTTTTTTGTAGGCACATCTTTCTCTACAAGTAATTACTAACGCCCATAAACATCCATATATACATTTGTTTATGGGTGTCAGTAACAACCTATGTTATGAGGGTCGCGTTCGTTATCAACTACCAACCTGTATTTTCTGTCCGTCATAGGAACCCAAGCGGCAAGTCTTCATATCGACCATCTCTATCACACGTTCCGTCTCCGGCTCGGCGATAACTAAGAACTGTAAAGGAAACACGTTGCAGTAGAATGCAATTTACTTGAGACACGTTTTACATTTTACATTGTTATGCCGAATACAGCACGCAACTACTAAACTACTAGACTTCGCTATTCCATGGTATTGTTTTTTAACCGTATCGCTGCCAAGCGTTTGCGTAACCTTCTCGCCAATATACTACTCCGGGAGCCGTTTTACGCCTACATACACATCCGCATAATTGTTATTCTGATCCGCTGTCGTCTTTTCCTCCTCCACTTCTATCGTCCACCGGAAACTCTCGAACACTTGTTCCCAGGCAGCATAGCTGTCACTTACGATGGTGTCATGTGAGCGAGAGGTACATACCCGGCAGCGAGGGCCTATATTGGCTGCAGTGCAAAATGATCACCCTCTTACGGATTCGTCATTCAATAAATTAATTCCTAATACCTTTTGCGTGATGAGAAACTGCAATGGCACGTCGTTGAGTTTGGCCTCGAAGCCGGCGATCAGTGAGAACTCCGACAGGCGGAACGACCAGCGCACACAGTCGCGCCGCCATTTGTCTACGTCATAGCTTTGTATACCACGTGACACAGAGCTGCGAGGCTATAAAATAAAATAATGTTACGACTCAACAGACTGACGTAACATTACATCAGGGAACTGGCATGAAGATATATTGTTATTGTTTACAATACATATCCAGTGGTAGCGAAGAAGGGATTAGTGTGGGTACTCGTGCGCGTCAAAATATCATTTGATGGGGACATCACGCATCCTGTAGGGGGTCCTCAACCAAACATGAACTTATTATACGGCGGGAGCTATACCTAGGATGGCCCGTAATAATTCAAATAAACTATTATTTTCTAAGTAAAAATTATATATAAATATTCATAGACTGTACCTGCGGCACGGGATCCCATCCGGTTTGTGTCAGTAATCCCTGTCCGGCGTATGCCACCAAATCAGCAGTGGCACTCAGTGGCTTGGTGATAGCTCCCAACAACCCCCTCCTTAGAGCAGTCGTACCACTTCCGGTTTCCCCCACGGCCACTCCCACTAGCGGGTGATGGGCCAATCCGCCTACAGCACCTAATAACATCACACTTTTTTGTACAAATTTATCACAATTTCAATGGTGCACCGTTGGAAATATGAGTTAAGGTTAGTTTGATGATAATAATAAAAATGATATAAAATAATATAATATAACATAATATAATAAATCAACAATACCGAAAGGCTCAGGTTGGCTCGCACCAGAATGTTGCCTTGCCAGGCAGTACTGTAAAACGAGATCGAAAACACCGGGGAACAGATAACCTTGACATAGCTGAATGCTGAACAAAAATTTAGACGTTAAGAGATTCCGTAGCATTAACCATCTTGTTAACGGCATATTTCAATATTCTATCTGCCAGTGGACCCGGCTCCTGGAGATAGAATTTGTCTCCAGTAGCCAAATCCATCGATAGCCAGAATATTGAAAACGGCCGTCAACTATAAACTACTACTCGGTCATAATATCTGTACACCTGGCTGGAATAAAATCCACATTACGCTTCCTTCCTACGCCTGTATAGACCTGGATGCTTTAGGGCCTGCGCACACGGACGTAGTTGCAGCGAAGACCAGTTTCAAGGACGCTGGCCACACCGAGCGGTGTGCGGTCTTGGAAAAGTAATGGCAATACTAGGATCTACATCACGCAGTTTTCCTTACCCGTGTGATGACTGCTTTGATTATTTTTCGTTGTACCAATAAGTTATTAGAAAAGCATATGATGCATTAAACTTTCTACTAAGTAAGTCAGCACGCTGTCCCGGCACGAAACGATGTAGTCGACGCCAGGCGCACAGATACCGTGACCGGGCCGTAGAAACGTACTCATACGAGCTCTACCTGCGAGCCGCCAGAGCACTTCTGGAACTGGCGATGGAAGTGGTGGTAGTTGAAACTTGATTATGATGATTCTCGCGGTCCTATCACGGAAGCGGAGGAGACTTCGTCCACCTCCAGAAGAATCGTCTCCGACGTTGTCCATCCGAGAGCCCCTCACTGGGGGCGCACCACATGAGATGGCAACGAAATAAAGCGGCACATACATAGGGCTACAGGGGGAGAAACCGCCCGGGCCTAGTTCAGCGTGTTAACTGTCCGAAACAAAGTGTTGATCGCGACATGATTCGTGATATCAGGCCAGCGGGCACAGTGGTCATACGGAAAAAAGCAACGCACGAGGGCTTTATAAGTTTATATTATAGCGATCCCCCCTAATATAAATGTAAAAACTTTGGGTCAGAGCATTTTGATAACTACCGAAGCCCATAAACATCCGCACAATAGTTATGCAAATGTCTTCCTTTGCTCTTTCCCTCTAATGGGCCAAGTGACATAGGTCACCCAAGAAAGTTACTCTGGAAGTACATATGGAATGGTGTCGGGTATGGCTCCTGGCTTTTAGGTTTCGCGGGATATAAATTAACGCACAGCCACCGGTTTCCGCCGAAGTGGTATGTGAGAATCGCAGCTCAATTAGTCTGAAACCCTCGGCCCATCGGCCGCCTATACCTCAGGACTGTAATTGTAGACAGGTCGCTCGACGACCTAAACAAGAGATACATCAGTTTTATCTCGATGCTGTCCAGGTTATGTCATGCGTAGATTTGTATAACCTAAATGATTGCCACTTAGATCAGTTCGAGCCCGTTTATTTGAGAACGAACCCCACAGTCCGGAGCAGTTTCGTGACAGTTAGCTCGTCGGTGTAATGGTTTCCCCTACTGTAGCTCTGACCCGGATGGTTTGTACCATACGGGTTTAATCCACCGCCCGCTTCAAATATAGATGTTTACACTTATTTATTGTAATTGTAGTAAATTTGTACCAATTTAGTAAGCGGGCGCGAGATTAACACAAACAATTTATATCAATACAAAAATCCTTGTGATATCATATAGTTATAGTATATTATTTCATATGTGTTAGTAATGTTAATTTCTAGTGCAAAATGATTATAATTCAAATGTACTTTGAGTTATGGATATATCATTTCTTATTTGTGGAGGTACTTACCGAGTATGTTGATAGCAAAGTTTGTCATTCCGGCCAGAAGGCCAGCCATGAGGCTGGATGGTGGGTGTCGCCTAGAATATGACACATGTCATAAAAATGTGTCCTTTTTGCCGCAAGGGCTCAACAAAAAAATAATTATACATTACCTGATGGTTTTGAGTTGTGACATCTTAGTCCATAATTACATACGAGTGTATATTGCATATAATAAAGCTAAATAGAATAGAAAGTGTGTAAGTACGGAACATAGGTAGGTCATGGAATATATTCGAAAAAGAACTTTTTCCAGGATACTTAAATCAATATTAGAATAATAATAATAATAATATCTGTGGACTTATCACACCACATAGCCTAGCCCTGTGATAAGTACCGTAAGGACTTGTGTTACAGGCACTAGACAACGGAAATATATTTAAGATTTTTCTTATAGAAATACATATAATACACACATAAACATCCATGACCTAGGCGGGATTCGAACCCGCGACCGTCACGTTATCAACTGAGCCAGCCGGTCGTCAGCACGTTCTGTGGTCGCCTGTCTGCTTAACGGCTGTCGTTCAGCCATTTGATGTAAATTTTAATGTTACGTCGAGAAAATACCCTGCCCGGTACTGCTTTAAAAAATTACCGATATTCTTGGTATACATTATACGCGGGTGGATCCGCGTGACACAGGTCGTATAATAAGAAAGGCTTTATTAAAATACAATTCCAGAAATTTTAAACTTCATTGAAAAACATGGTCATTAATGAAATTGTTCCAGTACATTTTAGTAGTTTTAACACAATTTGCTACAGTCTCGCGCCACTTCGTCCGCTTGTAACCGACAGTACTGTAGCACAAAAAAAAAATACATGTAAAAAGTAAGAAGATTTTATTGAGTGTACGTAGAACGGAACAAATTAATTGATATATTTATATTTAAAAGTAGCATTGATATATTTACTTTTACCCGCATAGCCCGCGTACTCGTTGTAGCTTAATGGTGCATAGGCTATAACCTCCCCGTATAAGTGATGGACTCTATCTAGCACTGGAATAAAATTTCAAATCGGACCAAAAACTCATTAGCTTTATAACATAAGTATATAGCATAGATTTAAAATTTGGTTGGCAATTAAATATTCATCAAAATTCGCAAGCAGTTAAATTAATATATTCCTGGGGAACGGGATTATGTAAAACTGAAAGGATTGATAGTTTAATAGATTAGCGCGTTGCAACACTCTTCAGCTTTCAGATTAGTATGCATATAAGGGTGGATAACCGGTCTGTCGTGGCACATAAATAAGAGCCAATCGTAGCAGGTCAAAAAAGGTTCCAGTGCAGGCATGATTAGACTTTCATTAGAATTTAAATTGATCAATCGAAATATATTTATTCAATTATGTTTAGATATTTCACTTCATTAAATATTTTTTCAGTTAAATTTTCGTCGTATAAAATGTAAATTTCATTACTAATCTATTTTTTTTTAAGTTCATTCAAAATTATTTTTTGTATAACATATGTTTTTTATCTCTGATACTGTAGTCATGTCTACTAGTTTGGATCCGTAAAGAGTCAATCTCATTTTGTATCAAGTTACCCTCCCCTGGATTGTATATATTAATAGTATTCATAAAATTATCTAATTCTTTACTATGTCATTGTTCAACAGATACCATTGTCTCAGGTAACCTTTTCAGAGTCCATGTAAAAATTGATACTATAATTTCATCCATAAACACAACATGTTAAGGAAAAACAAATGAAATTCACCTATTATTGTTGACAGGGTAGGAAAGTTATTCAAATGTACATGGACACATAGAACACGGAAAATTGGAGGGTTTGGGAAGCTATTTTTTATAACATTGGTGGACAAACGAGCAATGGAAGCCATTAGGTAAATATCGATGCTCGCGATTATCATCTACATAAGCAGATGCGTTCGATATGACACAATGATGATAAGGAAACTCTTAAACCTGGCAGCAGCAGCTCTCCTGGCGTGTTCTTCGTCTCCAGCCAGCAGGTCCAGATTCCTCGCCAGCGAGCCGGCCCAGGCGCTGAGAGACTTGAGCAGCGCTGCCGCAGCCGCAGACGCCACGCCGCGCACGCCACCACTAGCTCCGCCCAATCTAGCTGCGAGCGCACCCGGAGCGCCGAGTAGCTCCAATCCACCGACCACCCAGCCTAATATACAGTACTTTTTTCATATTTTTCATCATAGTTATAAAGTAATCTGAATATTACACGAACAGAAAACGGAAACGAGCAATAAAACAATATAATAAAATCTCGACACATTATCTACTTAGTCTGGCCATAAATACATTATAATAAAATACATTAGAATTTGTATGTCAATTTGTATCAATTCTTCGTGATAACGGTTCTCAAATTTGACTTTGAAGAAATTGTACTCACCGGCTCCTAGTATAGCGGCGGAGAGGTAGTGCACGGTGAGCGCGTGCGTGAGTTGCTCCGATGACGTCATCATGTCACGCAACTCGAACGCGCTCAGTCGTAGCGGGCTCTCGTCAATGGCGATGTACATACGCACCTGGCACATTGTTGAAATATTGTTGGTACCATCAAAAAACCGGCCAAGTTTCTTATCGGGTCAATCAACAGTCTAAGGGAGGTACGAATGTGCCAACTCATTTGTAGGAAACGGACTATGTTAGTTTGCAATGGTCCAGTGATGTGATTACAAAACAATTTTCGGATTTATAAAATTATATAGCATTTATAATTACAAAATATACGTCTGTCTTGTAAACTCACACCTAATTAAGGATATGATCATAATTTACTATCATACTAATGCACACATTCACAATTTATAAAGGCAACTCTACAAAAAAACAACTTCACAAAAAGAAACAATGAAATAACTTTCCCTATCGTCGAACATACTAAAATATTTACCGCTGTATGAAGCGTTAGTGTCAGGTCCAAGGGCCGTATATGTAGCTTTCGCAGTCTAAGGGGTTGTTGAATACCGGCCGATTCCAACAAGACGGTTTCCACGGGTGATGAGGTGGATGCTGGTCTAGCCAAGCGGAATAATTCCACTGCCGCATTAATGAACGAGTCTTCCACGTATAGAGCCAGCGGCCCTAAGCTTATATCCACTTCGGTGAGCTCTGCAGAATAAATTAAAGTGTACATTTTGTTTTAAAAATCTACACTCCTGAGATAAAAATGTAATAAACGATAATTTACCAATACAGTGTCACATTTTCATTTTAAAAATTATTTAGGGCCAAAATAAATTTTATAACCATTCTCTTACAGTTACAATAATTTACAAAGTTTATAGCAGCTACAAAGTAACGTCAAGGTCGGCATTGTAAATTGCCAAAATAAGCCATTGTATGCCATACTAGCTGTTTCGCGCAGCTTCGCAAGCGTACATAATTATACGCCCATACGGCTTCAACAAGCGCTAAAGGAGTTTATTCACATTTTAAACTGTTAACTCGAAAGTTAAATCTCAAGTTACCAACTTAACGACGATGTGGATGACATATTCGGCAGGTATTTCTTATCGGAAGCTTAAGTCATAAAATCGGTGAAGCCTCAGAGTGATCTGCTCAAAAGGCTTTACCTTGATAGTTGCGAGACCCAACGGTCCATCTGTCGTGGCATACGTGAAGTAACATCCTGGCGTCATCGGCATGCGTGTCGAACGGTACTTTGAATATGCCCCAGAAGGCCGGCCAGTCGTCAGTCCCTACTGGCAGGGCTCGAGTGGTAGCTACCACCGCGAAGTCGTACTGTCCGTTCCGATATTGTTCGTTGTCTATTTGCAATTCCAATATAGACAGCGACGATTTTATTTTCTGAAACAAGGAACCATTTGCTACCATTTTAATTTAACTCATTACCATTAACATTTTAACTCCTGCCGTTTTTTATTATTTTTATTGATTCGTATTCCCCAACCACCTGGTAATGATAACGTGAGCGGCGGATCTAGCAATATAAAAAGCACACCTTTTAGATTCATTCGACCTTTACTATTATTACGTATTATTAGTTTCTACTTCCTAACCTGTTGTTTATTACTAAGGCTATTCAGTAATATAGTAGAATATTTTTTTTAATTCTTGCCTTCTTCTCTAGACTATATCCAGCATTGAGATGTGATTTCGATAAGATGAGGATCTAGGAATATGGTGGAGCTATGCGTTGCAGCGTACTTTCTGCCCTTCGCGTCGCGCCTCAAGACTCACCTCCATTTGGACCCATAAATGTGTTAATTAACACATTCGTTTTTTGTTATTATTATTTTTAAAATCCTTTTCCTAACCATCTAGATATAATAAAGAAGTTCTGGTAATAAAAAAATACCCTTGCATCGGCTTTGACCACCAGCGCAGCTCTCTGTAGATGTAGCGACAGCAGTGGCACGGCGGTAGGCGTCGAAGACATCACCACCACGATACTTCCGATGACACAACCCAACTGCTCGTTCTGTACCCATATGTCACTCAAGTCTGACAAATCTGAAAATGTAAAAAAATGTGAAGTGAAAACAGTTTTAACGATACAATGGTTTCTGATTTAAAGTTCTAAGGATTTGCGATTTACCAGTTAAACAATTTCCTAATTGCCAATTAAATAATTTCCGATTCTAGGATGACTTTCAATGAAGAGGAGACAATAATGATATACGCATGTCAATGAGTGATTGATTCCGTGCGACCTCATTACGAGATGAAATCATGTGTATTTTGATGTGATTAGACTTTATGACTAAAATGACCATACGTCTCTTTCGTGTTCATAGATACCAGCGAATGACAGGCGCCAATAGTCTATGTAAGCCTCCTAAAGTTACCAAATGTGTAACATGATATAAATAAGCACTAACAATTATCACCACACTGTTTGCCTGCTAAGCTATTGTTTGAGCTTCGTTAAAGCGTATTTCAGGTGAGTGCAGCGGGACGGTGAGGATTATTAATACACAATAGCGTGGGGTGTGACCACTGCTTTATAAATATAAATCGAAATGAAAACCACATCCTGGTGGAAGGCAGACGAACAAAAGTACATCGAAGTCTTATTAATAGGATCCCATTACCCCTTGGGTTCGGAAAACTAAATATCGCATGCATAACAATAATATATACGTACTTCGGACGGACATAATTAAATATAATTGTGGCCACATACGGTTTTCAGCAATAATATAACATCCTTTATTCTACTTTCTACACTAATGTTAAACAACTTATTTATATCAAAATACATTAGGCTACCAAGAACATATAACATTTAACCTGCGTAAGGACGGTTTTGTAAGCGAATAGACTGCAGGCTAACGGAGTCCCTGCTTGTGATAGTAGTAGCACTCGGCGTATTAATTTTTTTACACATAGCTGGTAAAGTTAAATAGATTAATGAATGCCTCTCCGTAGAACCGAGGGCTCAGTAATCAGCCTTCAAAAACACATTTTATATCAGTCGTCCCCGGTCGATCCAGCTCCAAAGACTCGGTGCATACCAAACACTAGTAGTAACTTGATTGTCTAAATCGGAGACACTAATAACTCACAATAATTTCCCTTTTTTAATACAATATGACGCCATATTGGGCTAATGGGCGTCATATTCAGTCTTTAATGTTGTGTTGTCTTTGTTGACACGCAAGACAGGATTCGATTGACGTATTTATCAAATTAACCTACGAGTTTTGTTTGTAGCGCATCAAATGAATAAACACACACAACTAAGGACACAATTTTGTATTGCGCTGTCAGGTAAAAAAATATCCTCGTTTCGACTATACCGATTCTGTATGAGAGTAATGAAATTGTTGAAATGAATTGTTTATTTAAAGGGACTGCTGGGACCTCGAAATAGCTGGGTGGAGTTACTAAGAGATTTTAGTGTCGATAAAATTGCAAAGTGTTCACTGGGCATTGAACTCTTTTACAGTACTCAACATATTTTGATGCAGTTTTCATATTCGTATATATCTTCCTAAATGTAAATTTAGGTACTACAACACTGTGGTAGTTATTATTAACATCAACTTACCTGTAATATCATCCCTTACAAATTTGGATAACCTCATCAGCGAGGAGTCATCGATATCACCGAGAGCAGTGGTGTAGATATTTTCCTCATAAGCGCTCTCTTTTATTTGCTCCTGTAATAGATATGTTTATATTAGCTGTCCTCTGCGTAGCTACGCGTAGACAGAATAATTCATTTCAAATACAACCTATAATAATCTGCAAAAGATTCCGCATTGAATTCCCTTGTTAAGTTCAGTGGGTTTACGTGACGTGCCAATTGTAACGATATAATAATAATAATCACCATCGTCACCGTTATCGGTCTACTGCCGGAGATATTCAAGACACGTGTTATTCTTTTGCACATTTACGGCGGAAGCTCTTCAAAATGAGATCATAATCGATTGTCACGTGTGGGTATCGTCTCTGAATCTGTTTTTTATATACTAATAAAGAATCCAATAATGGTTCAAGCCTTGTCATGGCGGTGGGGCTCAGTAGCCTGGGGTGAACCCAGGCGAAGCCAATTGAACCGAGGGGAATCTTTGCACTCCTCTTATAAAAAGAAGGTGCTTAAAGAACAGGAGCAGGAATCGCTCTCGGTACCCTTCTTATAATAAGAGGGGGACCTAAGAGCAACAGGAGGTGGCGCTTTTGCATACGGGGCAAGGGGCGAGGATGGGAACCTTATCCCATTGCACTATCCCAAAGTCGATGGGGTTGTCTTGTAGTGCGGGGCAAACACATCTGTAAAGGTGGAGTTAGTCCCTTAGGGAGCTGACTAGCCGTCGAGGTACACTGAAGATTTGTTGTTCCGGGGCACATCACTAAGGTTGACACTGGTGGCACTCGCGGTGGTTTTGTGGGTATTCGTCACTATCATGTGCCGCGAGTCACACACACCACTAGACCCAACCAGGGCCGGTGAAGGCGCGTAAATGCGTTTCCCTGCGTCAAAACAAAATTCAAATGCGATGCAAATGGTGATTATTACCGCAACACTTGTTTGAGACACGGTCTTGCTCGTCGACGGCATCGATTCCACCTCAGCCTTAAACTTATCCTTACGCTTGGGCGTGTTTACACCTGGAACACATATTTTCAATAACCTAAGTCATAGCAATACCCGACAAAACTCATTGCCGTTGAGTTTTAATGATTGACAATAATGTATTTTAAAAAAATGTATGTACCACATTAAACAAAATTACAAACAGTTAATTGAAATGCGAGCTTTTGTGGCTGGCATTTTAATTTAAAAAAATCTTCTTTATTTCCATAGTGGAATTTCATCAGGTATTATCGTTTTCAAGTATCGTACAATATCGCTCGTTTCAGGAGGCCCTATAAGCTGTATATTTTTCATGTGCACGTATGTCAATATAAAAGTCTCACTTGCATCGTTTAATATGATAATGTTACGCTAAATACTATATGGTGAAAGCACCAAACCAATAATTTTGCAGAATTAGTTGCAGTAACAAAGTGGGTATGGTTTTTAGCTATTACACATTAGCCCTCACCTTTATTGTAATAAGCAATTCGACTCGAGTCAGCGTCGGTCTGTAAACACAAAATACGACTTTAGTTTTTGTACTTTATGCCAGCGACCGAGTTGTCGTAACCTTTTGGATCTGGTTTATAACCACACGTCTATTCATCCGGAGAACAGCTATGCATAACCTCCGATATTACATCAGAGGTTATGCATAGCTATGGTCTGTCTTTTCCACAACCCTCCCAGTTGGCCGCCAAACTCACAAATCGTAGGAAACGAGGCAACACATACACAGTATTACATGAGCGTGAGATTAATTTCCAGCTGTTCTACTCCTTTTCAGCTATCAGAATAGCCACTTGATGACCTCATGTATATACATGCACACTGCATATTTTTCCTATAATTATGTGTACAAATACAATTATACAAGTGAATAAATTACATGAATGCATAAATAAATTATGTGAATGAATAAATACATACCGATGGAAACGGCCCCTGGAGACGACGTCGAATGTCACTCGCAGATATATCGTTCTGCAAATGAATTTAATTTATTTTTCTGACTAAGCCTTTTTTTTCATTTGTTCAGTTTGCCCAGCACTCCGTAAGCTTAATATAGTTGATGGAGTGTACTGTACTGTCACTTTTTGATGGAAATTCATATTATAACTTAAATAAAAAGTATACTCTTTATAATATTTCTATAAAAGAAATTCACCATCAGGTGTCACTCGAAACCGGCAGTAATATATGTTTTTTAAATCATTAAACTTGTGGAAATAGTACATTTTCTATTTCAGTTATACCGTAAACTTAACTTACTATAACGACGTGACGTAATTAGCTAAGTACTCTTACACTGTTACGTTAATTCGTATCACAGTTATATGTGTTTAATGTTGCCGGGTTATGTGTTATTGCTCTAACA
>JAFELO010002270.1:14855-40088 GCA_017140195.1 Eumaeus atala
AACTCGACGAGCGTTGAGTGAGGATACGTTCGCACTCGGACCTTGATCGTGTGCTCGTCGGCCAGTTGGAGCAACTGTTCGCCGTCAGCCATGGCCACCGCCTGGCACCAGCGAGGCTCCGTTGCCTCTTCTAATAAAAATACACTTGTATATCAAAGAGAAATAAAAGCAGTCAGAATCTTTTAGAGGATACACACCCCATAAACTTCCATGAAACCAAAGGTTTTTTTACTCGGGTTCATATACACATTCATCATACTTTATATATAAAATCAGCGCATAGAGCGAAAAAAAAGCAAGAAATTCACTCTGAAGGAGACACGAGTAGAGACCTTATCTCTTTGTAAGAGTAGAAGCTTTAAATCAAAGCAGCGAAAAGAAAAGGCAATAAAGTGATGTTCAGCTGCTGTACGCTATGAAGATGATATTATTTACATCGTTTTCATCAGGGATATCACTATGATTGAGCAACATTTGTTTGTTGCAAGTAATATTGTAATATTACAAAATTGTTTACACACAGTGGTATGATTGACAAGTATCGTTCCTTACACACTCATCCTGTCCATCAATTATAATTGATAACTACACTCTGTGCATCGATGGATACGTACCGATAGCACGTCCAACAGTTAGGAAGGGTATGGTTGATGACTGCGTGTTAAGGGGCGGGTAGCGCGTACAGTGCGAGGGCGTGGAGTAGTGGGTCGACGAGCACGCCCCTACAACACACCACCAGCGAGCGCCTGCGCACTCTTCGACGGCCCTCACCTGAATAAACATGAATCATTACTTCTTTGGCAATTGTATTTTCCAAGTGCATCTACAGTAGACAAGATTCGGCTCTTGGTAGTTTGAAGTAAGAAGTAGTGCCATGGTGTATTGCAGCGGAATTGGACCGGCACGACAGGGGATACCTCCCCGGTCATGCTGGTTCAATTCCACATACATGACACCGCCGTAAAGTGACAGCTGTGCCGTCGCATTTTGTGTGCTTTGTGCGTAGCCGGTGGCCCATTGGAGGATTGCAAATGCCTATGGGCGTTTTCCCCCCTATTCTATATAAGTCTGCTATTTCTTACATAAATAGAATTTATAGTCATTCTGTAGTAACTATTCTTATACTTTAAATATTTCTTATGAGTCAGCGTATATATTATAAAAAAATACTTGTTGAGAAAAATAAAAAATACCTATGCTATAAATAACACTAAACTTTATTTTAAGTTTCCACGTACCCGTTGAGAAGATGATTCATCATCAGTATCCTGCAGCGGTTCCGCTATAGCGAGGTGAATGTGCGTCCTGTTGTACACGACGAACTGCGGGCACGGGTCCTCGCCGATGGTGATCACCCAGCGTCCATCGTGACACACCTGCGTCACTACTAATGGTATCTGTGAAAATTACAAATGTACTTAAGGGTGTACAGCACATTTTAAACCTCTATTTATAGGGGTTCAAAAAGTCTAGCGTGTGTGTGTTGTGTGGTGAGTGGTGAGTGGTGAGTGTGTGACTGTGTGGTGTGAGTGTGATATGCCCAGCTACTACATAAAATATTGTAGACAGATAACGCCCGAAAAAGTACATCAAACGGAAGGGAGGAAGGGTTTTATATCTTCAACCGGAAGAATTGAGTAAAGGATTTCCAATAGAATGTGTGACACTGTCTGCAGGTGAGTTGTAAAATAAAATCTCTTTAAAATAAAAGTAAAATATATAAGTAATTACCGATTCATTATTTCGGTTGGGAAGTGCGATCGCCCGTCGTACTGGATCGGTCCCCAGCCTCACAGGTATGACTGTATCTTCCGCTGAGTTGTCGCCGGTCACCAGTGTAAGCAAGAGGTAGGGTCGCAACTCGCTCACATCCCCGCCACGCCAGCGGCCATGGATTACGAAATTACACAGCGGTGTACCGTAGATACTTGAAATAAATGTATTTTGTTAGCAGACGTTGAGAAAAAAAGTAAACACTTTTAAGCATAGAGGAAAAATACTTAGTATTACTGCGCTTATGTCTCGTTTAAAACTTAGTATTACTGCGCTTATGTCTCGTTTAAAACTTAGTATTACTGCGCTTATGTCTCGTTTAAAACTCCACTGCGTGTAGGTAATCCAGATATATACAGTTGTTGATGTCTACATTAAACACTAATCAACTTAAGGATAAGTATCAAAACTTGACGAGTACCAACGCTAATGGTATGTGACAGAGGAATGTTGGAAAAATAAGCTGTTAGATCACTTTGCGGAGCAAACGCGAAGGGAGTTGTTTATAATGTTTGACGGTATTCAATATTATCTTATCATCAGCCAGTAGCCATCCACTGCCGGACATAGGCCTCCCCCATAGGCCATAGTTCACAGTTATGGCTCCCCGCCACCATAACCAAGTCGTATTACTGCGTAATTACGTGTACCTGTATGCGCAACAATGAGTTCATTTGGAGATGTTTAAAATAAACGAAAACATAGTTTGTTAATTTAATATAGAGTCAAAGCTATAAAGATAGTTGGTTAACTAAATAGGGGATATTAGGAATAGTTGGTTAATTGAATATCAGATTTTAAACCTATTTTGTAAATTTAATTTCTGAAGATAATATATAAATTGAATATATGTTTTTGTGGACAGCTTTGTTACTTTAAATTAACGATGGTATTTACAGTTTGTAGGTCTAATGTATGAGGGTAAACATTACTAAGATACAAGAAACATCTTTCATATCATATATAACATGTTATAAAGATAATTCGTGAATTGAATAATAATTATTGTTATCATCGATTTTCAATCGAATATTGGATAATAAAGACAGTTTATAAATTGAATTTGTATTTATAACAAATAGTAAATTGACGTAATACAGGGAATGTAAAGAAAATAAAGTTTGAGCATCCACATATATCCTGAAGCCAAGGAACAAGATCGTTGTTGATAACATTCCCAATTATTCTATTTCGGATTGGGGGCGGCAGGGAAGTAGCAGGGAAATCGTCTTGAAGGTCGATATTGTTAATAAAAATGATGACTGTCATAGACAGTTCCACCGGCAATTTGAATGTGATATATAAAATGGTTACCTTCTCGGTTCCGTAGGAAACAAAGTTTTTAACACTTTAGTCCGCAGCAGGACTTGTCTGTCCACTTCCTTTGGCAACACTACAGCCGCGTACTAGAATATGGGAAATATATTAATACGTGAGTAACGTAAACAATTATTTATAATACCACTACAACTTTTATACGGTTATCTTTCTTTTACAAGCAAAATATCCTTAAAATAATAGCGTCTTATCAAATTAACAGTTGACATAGCATATAATTCAGTCGGTTCATATTTATAGTTAAGTATATATATATATATATTAGTATCCCAACCAAGTGAACAATGGTGTACTTTTTACAGGACTTCAGCTACGCTGTAGTTTTACTGTAATCACGCTATCTGTGTGTCGGATCAAACGAGTGATCCTTCGAGGAATTTTTATTCCCGATATGGTATTTTTACCATAAACTAACGATATATGTCTTTCACGTAAAAATATAAACAATGATCGGTTAGTATAAAAGTGACTCACCAAAATTTCGTACTTCAGTTTATTGAAAAGGACATACGAAGTGGAAAGACCCAGAACATTCATCTCCTCTTTTATCTCGTAGTACATCGTTAGAAGCGCCACCTACACAAATCAAGTACCAATAATGTGGAAGATATAAACGACTTTTGGCTACAGCGCCCATCTCTAAATAACGACTGCACAGGACATGTTATAGTGCACAAGTATACACTTGTGTGTGTGCGCAGACACAAGTGCACTCTTTATCCGCTCATTACCCCTCTTCTCTTCTCAACGTAGTCTCCGTATATCATTGCAAACGGCCTATATTCGGGCTGATATTAAAAATTGCGGAATCCCGGTACCCATTTCTGCGGTTGAACATGTATACCGATTATGTTATGTATATGCGTAGGGGGAGTTATGATTTATAACATTATTTATACCATTCAAGTAAACACTGCGTTGTCCTCCTTCCTACAAACCAATGAGTCAAAGGCGACTCACTGACCGCATGGAACGTGATACTGAAGATGTCACTTTACGGCGGTATTATGTGAGCGAGAGGCACCTCCCCGGTCGTACTGGCCAATTCCCTTGCATAGGAGGATGCAGTGTCATGCACCACGCATGATACTACCTCCTCCTATGCAGCATGGCACTACGTCTTCCTAAAATATGTTTATGAACAATCATGAATGCTTTACAATTACAGTTAATATGAAATCGTATATTTTGTATTTTTGTAAACCGATGGGTAATACGAATTCTTCGTTTTCCTTCACACGGATCCTTCATCGTGCCACCGAAGCCTCAAAAACCAAAAACGTACCGTTACTTAATGCCGACTTGTGTGCGAGAGGTACCAGCAATGCAGCAATGATACTACTCTTACAAATCTATGTAC
Organism: Eumaeus atala; assembly: GCA_017140195.1. NCBI lineage: Eukaryota > Metazoa > Arthropoda > Insecta > Lepidoptera > Lycaenidae > Eumaeus > Eumaeus atala. Next base: position 19,327 of record JAFELO010002270.1, read on the forward strand.
TTACCTTTTGGTTGCAATGTACGGCGAAGCTCGAGGCTCGATCCAAGGCGACTTGTCCTGGCAGCGGGTTGCCGTACCTCCCAGGGTCCTCGCTGCAGATCTCAAGCTGAGGACTCACAAATGTTTCTCGGCCGATCTCGATGGATATGAAGTAGGGTTTCTAAAAACACAATTATCTTGAAAAGCCAGCAAGTGTTATGTGATTACGTTATATGAGGCTTGACAATGTCATCTTTTCATTTGAAGAATATGATTGCAATGGTCGACGTCCATAAACATTTGCACAAGCAAAGGTTATACAGGTGTGTTGGCCTTCTTTATCCCATCCCACAGTATGATTACATACCTTTAACACCACAGTAGCTAAGGACACGGTCATGCCTGGGTCGAGTTTGCATAGCGGGGCCGCGTCGTGCGCTCTCAGCGTCAGCGCTATTGGCGCTGCGTTCACGAGCAGAACCATGGGGCAGATTTGAAGCTCCAGAGAACAACCGCCGCCAACGCGCACCGCTGAATAACGTATCTGGTAAAAGGAAAGAGTGTAAGCTTATTATTATTATTAATAATAATATATGTGGCCTTATCACACCATGCTCGTCTAGTCCTGTGCCAAATGGCGTAAGGGTTTATGTTATAAGTACTGGCCAACGGAAACATTTAATATTTTTTATAATTTTTATATAAAGGCTGGATTCGAACCCGCGACCTCTGTCGTAACACGCGGACTACCCGTTTAGGATAATCGAGCAAGTCGTATCTGGTGATTGTTAAAGTGAAATTTCATGACGCATGCGTGATTAGTGGAGTAAGCTGGTGTATGCATGACGAGAGCATTTCAAAAACGAGGCCAACGAAGTTGAGAAGGAAATATGAGTTATTGATAATAGAAGGGGTTACAGGGAAGTTGAGAGGGAGATAAGGTTAATGAGGATAGCAATACAGGTAGAGAGAGTTTCATTTTTTAAGCTACTGTAGTAGCAAGAGAGATTGTCGGCCATTGGAATAGGACAGAAACGATGGAACAGAGAGTGCACTTGTAATGCACGCGCACGTGTGGACTGTTATGTGACCTGCGCAATAGGCTAGTCTCTGTAGAGATGGCCGCTGTAGTCGAAATCCAGTGAAGAACGTAATTATACTTACATTGAGATCTGTGCGTGGTTGTATTAGAGGCGGCGCCCACTCGCCGGCCCAGTGGTTGCTAACGACTGAATACGGCCAAGATGATTCAGCGTTCTCTTTAGATCTAGCCAACCTGTGCAATTACAAACAACTGGTTGCGTGAGGGTAACGTAACGGGAACGAGCGTCATCATCAGCTGGACGAAATCCACTGCTGGACATAGGCCTTCCTCCATAGTGCCACAGGTCACGGTCACGAGCATAACGACAAACGTTCTTTTGCGGACTCCTGGGCCCATTTTGTATGAAACTAAGTCCGAAAGTATGTTTGCTTTGCTGCCCATAAAGTTACCACTTTTATATGTTTCCCTTTATCTGCTTTGTATTATTATCTCGTATAGAATTTCATGATACTCGATCATGAGGATGTACATTTTATGTACAACTGATTAAGATAGATGCAAGTCTACAGACACACAGATGACCCTGCAAGATAGATGCAAGTCTACAGACACACAGATGACCCTGCAAGATAGATGCAAGTCTACAGACACACAGATGACCCTGTAAGATAGATGCAAATCTACAGACACACAGATGACCCTGCAAGATAGATGCAAGTCTACAGACACACGGATGTCCCTGCAAGATAGATGCAAGTCTACAGACACACAGATGACCCTGCAAGATAGATGCAAGTCTACAAACACACAGATGACCCTGCAAGATAGATGCAAGTCTACAGACACACAGATGACACTGCAAGATAGATGCAAGTCTACAGACACACAGATGACCCTCCAAGATAGATGCAAATCCACAGACACACAGATGACCCTGCAAGATAGATGCAAGTCTACAGACACACGGATGTCCCTGCAAGATAGATCCAAGTCTACAGACACACAGATGACCCTGCAAGATAGATGCAAGTCTACAGACACACAGATGACCCTGCAAGATAGATGCAAGTCTACAGACACACAGATGACCCTGTAAGATAGATGCAAGTCTACAAACACACAGATGACCCTGCAAGATAGATGCAAGTCTACAGACACACAGATGACCCTGTAAGATAGATGCAAGTCTACAGACACACAGATGACCCTGCAAGGGATCTGCAGATCCGGAGCAATCCTAAACAGCATTATCACACGATAGGAAGTTAGATATCATCCTCAAGCATATAATCTCAAAGAGCTCTAATGTAAAAGTATGCTCTAATGTTTCCGTCTTTTCTGAACAGTCCAGTCGTTTTCGCTTCTCCATGAAAAGTAAAAGCCCAAAACTACATACAAACGTCGATTGGTCAGAATTTTATTCTGATACGGTAAATTCGAGAGAGGAAAGAAAATATTTTCCTATAGAAACATTTAAACAAAGCCTCGAGCGGATTTCTACGTAAAATAAGAGCAATCATCACATGGACGTTGTTTCGTGCGTCAAATGGAGCTAAACATCTCGCTTGTGTCGCGTACTCCTATTACAAAAGAAGAGTAAATTGGTTATGCATTTAAAAGGCTTTTTTGACTAAAAGACAGAAAAGGACCAGTAGAGATAAAAAATAACAAAAAATGATTTTTTTACGATGGGATCATCGCTTTCTCCTTTAGCTAGTTGACACTTTTTTCTCTTTTATTATAGAATAGGGGGCAAACGAGCAATCGTAGTCTTTTTAAGACTACCGACGCCCATGATCATCTACATAATTACTATGCCGATGCGATTCCCTCCTTTCTCCTCCTCCCCCACCTATGGGCCACCTGCTACTCACGAACCGCAGGCAACGCGACACCGTCGGTGTCACTTTACGGCAGTATCAAGTAAACGAGAGGCACTTCCCCGGATTTGCCGGCCCAATTCCGATGCATAGGAGGATGTAGTATCATGCATGGCTCTACCTCCTCCTATGCAGCATGACCTTTTCCTAAAACAAATCCTTTTTCGACATTTTTCTTCTCACCTCTACTTGTCCTCAGGAAATATGGGCACTCATAAAGACTATTATAAAATGTCAATTTTTTACGTTGATTAAGATGTAGATAAGGTATACTTTACCAATCGTTTATAGCTTTTACTATATCTTCAACACATTGTGTGGGTGTTGGTTTGTCGAAAACGGACGTTTCGGTCACGCCGTAGTGCAGTGAGATAGGATCGCCAGTCACCGGACAGTCGATTACCCTGTTTAATGTAAATAAGTTGATAATTATAATAAATAATCCTCGGGATTGTCGTTTTTACGACTACCGACGCCCATGAACATTCACATAATTACTATGCCCATGCGTTGCCATCCTTCTCCCGCCCCCAGTGGGCCACCGGCTACCCACAAACCGCACGAAACGCGACACTGAGTATGTCACTTTACGGCGGTATTATTTGAGCGAGAGGTACCTCCCCGGTCGTACTGGCCATTTCCGTTGCATAGGAGGATGTAGTGGCATGCACTATGCATGGCACTACATCCTCCTATGCAACATAGCACTACCTCTTCCAAAAAATGTCTTATATTAACTGTTGTCAATATGCATATAATAACAATGTACTATTAATTTAGAATGTCGCTGACGCGAAATTAAGAAACACCCCACACCAAAAGCATTTAATACTGCTGATGATCGAGTCACTGCTTACTTGTAATGCAAGTTGAGTACGTGTTTTATAGAAGTTGTACCGGGAGCGCGCAAATGCGTGCACGCCCCACGCCCCAGCGCCGTTTGCACGTTGGTCAGAGTCCTTCCGTCCTGTCCGTCTTGGCCTAGAGCCCATTCTGTGGTTATTGTCACCTGCGAAAGTTTTTTTGTTTAATTAGTAGTGACGTCTTATTCGTATCCTCGTCAATATGTTTTTTTAGATTATAAATAATTACCAATTAATATTGGGAATTATATATATGAACATTTTCTTCCACTCTGGCCTCTGACGGCCCAGTTCGACGTCTAGCATACTATGACAATAACTAGTCAACTATCATAACATTTTCACGAGGGTACATATATCCTATCTGCGGAGGAGAAAAGGGTTGATCCCCTTTCACCCCAAACCTAGCCTCATCATCCGAGCGCGCATCGTCATCTGATGAAGCTGTATTGTGTATTGTGTATCGAAACAAAAAAGGGCGCCGATATGACGTCACCTACGGCAGGTGCACATGTATTGTAACTGGATAATTTTTTTAACACTTACTTCAGCATCGAGTGGCAGATGCGACCGAAGCACGTAGAAGGGCCAAATCGTCGCAATGAGGCGGTTGTCGCTCCGGCCTCGTGTCACTCGGCACCATACCGACATGAACGGCACTTTGTCCTTACAAGGCACTAGAAATAAACATCCATAAAGACGCCCATAGAAAAGTTGTAGGATAAACTTCAACTTTTACATTATTTCATGTGTTTTTACGTCATGTTTGTGACAGTTTTACAAATGTGACATAAAACATGAAATAATGGCATAGTCCGTTAAATTCAAAAAAATTCAGCATCTTTCGGAGGCTTAATAATATCATTACTAAGTCGAAAAGTAAAAAAATGGCTAGAAAAGGTTTCAATACTCAGATAAAATAAGTGAATATAAATTGAGTCAGCTGTACCTTTAACAAGCCAAGGTACGTTTTCCTTACGACACTCCTTTATTGGTATGTCTCCGGACCAGCCCAGGTCATCTGACGATAGTTTTAACCTGCAACAATGCATAATCGTAGTTTATTTGGTACCAGACACAAACTCTGAGCGTAGAAAAAAAACAACATTTAAAGCAGAAAGACTTGATATTGTATTTTACATTCTCTAGGTCTCGGGCAAAATCTATATATAAAACATTTTTTTTTATTGTACCCATCCGACCAGCTAATGCTGTACAATGTTTTGATGTCAATTTGTGATATTTCCTATACCAAGACGATTTTTTATAAGTGTCCTGTGTGATCAACTTCATAAAAATATCGCACTTTGAAGATAATGTGAAGGAAACCAAGATAAGGCAATGCTTTGATTTGCAAGGAAAGCAGTACCGCTTTAATAGCAAACCCGCAATTTCCGCAGTCGTACGACTGCCGCCATTCATCGGTGAATGACGTCGCTGATTAAGTAAATTGCCGTGTCAAATTCCGCTCTCCATTATTTGGTTATGCCACTTACTTTACACAGTCAACTTACTTGTTTGTTACCGCTTTTTATGGTGGTAAACTTTTTCCAAAGGTTTACCGAGTTAAAAGTATCAATATTAATACACCATTTAATTAAATTTATCTTAAGAATATGATATACTTCACCAAAGACAAGATCTTTAAGAACACTTATTTTCCTTTAATTACCTTAAAAGCATGCTACTTCTTCACTAAATTATGGTTGATTCGTGTCTTCTAAATAATAATTTGTAATGTAATTCACAATGACTTACTTCAGTATAGTAGGACAGTTGTCAGAACACAACACGCTCTTGCAGACTGTTTCTGCTTCCAATTCTCCGGCAGTGAGTGTCGGCCATATTGACTCATCCGTAGTAGCTGTCCTTACCTGCTTATTAACCGCCACAAAAAGAAACAATAAGAGCGGGCTTCATTTTAACATTACATCTCTTACTCATACACAGTTTCATGAGGTTAGCAACACTTAATCAAAGGAATTAGATGTACCCCACCATGGCTCAAGCCTTGTCGTGGCGGTGGTGCTCAGTAGCCTGGGGTGAACCAGGCGAACCCATGGAACCGAGGGGGATGCTCATTGCATCTTATAAGAAGAGGGGGCTTAGGAGCGGGCAGAGGATCGCTCTTTGTACCCCTCTTTTAAGAGGGGACAAAAGAGCAACAGGTGGAGGCAATTTTGCGTATGAGGTAAGGGGCGAGGATGGGAACCTCACCCCATTCCACTGTCCCGAAGTTGGTGGGGTTGTCCTGTGGTGCGTGACAGCCCCGTCAGTGGAGGTGGAGTCGGTTCCTTAGGTTAAGGTGCTCCGATGATTTGCTGTTCCGGGGCACCTTGCCAAAGGCGGCACTGATGGCACTCGCGGTAGCCTTTGTGGTTATGCGGTACTATGATGTGCCGCGAGCCCCACACATAAGAAAAATCTTGGACCTCGTCCCGGGCTAGTGAAGGCGCATAAATGCGTTTCCCCTCGTCAATAAAATAAAGGGAATTAAACGTAACTATATTATTTAAGGCCAAATATGGAATATGGAATTATAATGCATATTATTTTTTGAATACGGAACGCAGTTTATAAACTAATATGATGAATCAGATTCCCCCCTCCCCTTCACCTTGGAAAAAAAAGTCGCTTCTTGATGAATAATTTTAATGCACCGACTTACAATAAGTTCGGTGATCCATTATTCTGTAAAATAAACGAAAATCACCTTGAACAACAGATTGTACCGCAGCATGTTAGCCAACCATAGTCGTCCAGAGAGATACATGTCGAGACGAGCTCCGCTCTCCTTCACAGTCACATATAAAGTAACTCCTTTAGAGGAAGCAGTGCAGTCTACAGCCTCTTCTATCCGCACCTGGTAAGATCCAGCTGCGAAGAATATACCTAAGAACAACGCAAATACCATTTAACGTGAAGTTCGTGTTAAAAAAATAAGGAGAGATTGACGTAGTACCGACTACTATACACAACAAATGGCATTATTTTGGTTTACATTATGCGATTCATGGCCTACTTTGCCAGACCTGAACTTATGATGTGGAAGAGCAGCCCAATACAGACTCATCGACTTTCTATGAGTGCTCGTAGACCGACGAAACTAGGTTTAGGGTCGAATAGGTCAGTCTCTCGCAGATGGGAGCGATGCATCCTTATGAGAATGTTTATAATTGCAAATTAAACTATAATTATTGTGGCCAGAGAGACCACGGGGTCCCTCATCCGTCGATTCTTACGCCAAGGGCAGCTGACGCACGGTACCTAAGGTGGCCTCTCAGTGCTAACGGAAACGAATGGTTCATGGAGAGGATCATGGGGGGACGGGACATCTAGTGTGTTGTACTTACTTGTGGACCAAGTCCAATCTGTAGAATTGCCTCCCGAAGCAAATCTAATTTTCCTCGTGCCTGCTGGACAACGCCATCTACAGGGATAAAATATTGTTATGTCTATGACTGGCCTGACAGAGAGAAAAATAAATTGGACATACATGCCTATGCAATGCAGTGCAGTATGGACACACACACACGTATTCGCACCCGCTTCGTGTTTTTTAGTAAACTCTCCGTTATCATTATACTATTGATGTAGTGGATTAATCTAAGGAATTCCTTTTTTTTAACAAATAAATTAATTTTATCTATTCATCGATACAGTGTCAATTGCGCAGTGAAAATTCCTGTTGGGAGAAGTTCCGTTCCATCCAAATTTAATTTTTAAGAATTTGTATTACATTTATATAATTTTTGACTTTATTTTTTTGTAGATTATACCTGTTTGCCATGTACTTATATTTCAAGTTCGTATTCTGTTTGAAATATTTAATTTTAATAATATTTTTTTTGATCATCAAGTTTATGGTACATTCGGAAAACACCCTTTTTAACACTTGCTTCGAACATATTTCGATAGACATGCAGGATAAATTTGTCTATATGTTTGCGTATTCAATTTAATACAAAACATTTGAACATATGACATTTTAACATAAAAGGAGTAGGGCGTCCTATATCCTGATCCTTTAATGAAATCAAAATTGTAGGATTCAGAAGGCATCGCTGTACGGCGGGTCTTTTGGGACCCTCAAACACATTTGCTGATGCAAGTAGGGTTTATGAATGCGTTAAAAAGTCGGTGAGAAGACACATAGTACGTGATCGCAGTACCTGCAGTACGCGGGACGGATGTGTGCAACGGAAAATAAGTAGTCTCCCAATAAATTTATGCCTATAAACCTAAGTATTCAATTTAGTTTGCATCAATACCAATAAGTGAATTATTCAATTTAGTTTGCATCAATACCTATAAGTGAATTATTCAATTTAGTTCGCATCAATACCTATAAGTGAATTATTCAATTTAGTTTGCATCAATACCTGTAAGCTAGAGTACCACCGGCACCCAGCGGCAATATTTCGTTGGTGTTCTCCTGACCGAGGCGCAGGGCCGTTGTGCAGGAGTTGTGTACCCAGAGAGACACGCGGCCTTCGAGACTGCTCACCGTTGCCGTAGCGGCCCCTTCCTCAAGCTCTAGTTCGGCAGGTTCTTTTAGACTCGTCATTGTGTACTGTTAAAATAAAGGATAGTTTAAATCCACCGGAGAGGTACCTCTCTCTCTCACATAATAGTGGAGTCAAGTGATGGCAATCCTGTCTCCCTATGGGGAGTATAGAGTAGTCATTTTGGCCTTTATCTTATATATAAAATTCTCGTGTCACAATGTTAGTTACCTCACTCCTCCGAAACGGATTTACCGATTTTCACAAATTTTTTTTTATATGAATGTTCAGCAGGTCCGAGTATACACTATCTACTTTTCAGACCCAGACCAGAGAGAGGTATGAAAAGTAGAGAGAATAGGAGTCACATTGGACACATGTTGAAATAGTCATGGAAAATGAACATGCCAGCCAGTAAACCGGATGTACTAAAACAAATCGTGCTGTATTTACCTCTTGGTAGGCGACTTGCCAGTCCTCAATCAGCGTGAACAGCGTGCCCACTAGAGGCACGTTTAAGTACACTCTGACGTCTCCAGCGTATAACCTAGCACGCGGTTGTTCCGCCAAGGTCACGGCGCCGTGCAGGCGGAATTCCTCAAAGAGCGGCTCCATCGTACCAGTGGCCGTATCCACCACGTCGCTCCTACGTTAATATACGTCTTTGATTTTTGGTATTACGATGCTAGTAATTCTGAATGCGTCTGGCACCCCTGGAGAGGTACCTTTCGCTTAAATAACACCATAGCAAATTAACTATGGCTACGCGTGAATGAAGTTATGAGTTTCCGATGAACCTTTAGATTTAGAGGGGAGAAGGCAAGAAAGGCCACGTCATAGTAACAATTTTAAGTGGTGAAATTGTATTGCAATCCTAATTGACTTTAATTCCTAACACCAGTCAGTCATAACATTACAATGAACATGAAACACTTACATAGCTTTAGCCGTGAACACAATTTTTTTCGTATGGCCGAGTAATGCATGGGCTGCCATATCATGCACAGCCACGCTCATGACACGATGACTTCTCATTATCGGCCGAGACACGAAGTACCCTTCCAGGGTCTTTCCTTCTCTATAATCCATAACAAGTAATATTAGAAAGTGTTATATTTCTTTGTAATCATGTGAATAACGCTAAAGCAGCGAACAAATAGAAAACGTAACATTTAAGATTATAATAAAAAAGTGTGTACTCATGTACACGCGTTAGAGGTATAATATTTCGGCATAACATGATAAAAATCTTTTTTAAAATGTTATCTTTTGCCTTGTACTGGAAAAAAGGTGTTTAACAGTTTTATTATAACGCATTGTGGTAACTTTTTTGAAAAAATAAAAATTTGCTATGGCTTCATTTTCATGTAAAGGTGTGCGCGTGCATGTAAAAATTTAATCTTGTAATTTTTCCCTAACACGCCAAAAGAAGTATAACTTTAATAAATAAAATAGCTAAATAATTTTCAAGCAAAGCAGCGAGCAACTAGCAAAAAAAGCGACTCCGACTGGCCGCACCGAGAATTCCGAGAACGCGCGAACATCACTCTAATCGAAATTCATGCCAATCACTGAGACCTGCAATGTCTTGGGGTAAAGAAAAGTAACCATTTCAAACTTATCACCAGTGTAAGTTTTTTTTTCTGCAATACCAATATCCAATTTCATTCCTTTCAATGTATTCTTTAGCTCACTACATCGCGGCGACACTAACATCACCAAGTGTCATGATGATGATGGTTCTAGGTTAAAGAGAAGTACACCGCAGCCTTAGCCTGCAAGCGTCAATAAAGCTTAGAAGTTTTTTTTTGTGCGCTCCAAGGGATTGTACAATATTTGACGAGAAGTTGGGTTTTATAGTCACCAGATTTTCAAAGATAAAGTAAAAAGAAACGTAAAAACAGCAATCTCGTAGCATGTCAGTACGTAGACAACTTACTTGGTAAGTTTTGGTAGATTGTTATACGCGTTAAGTTCTAGCGCGGCGAAGCTTATGCCGAGCCAAGCGCTATGCAAGAGGCGAGGTGAGAAATACGAGTCGATACGTAGAACACCTGACAGCTGTTCCGCGGTCACGGAACAAGTGGGCGGATTGTAGCACGGCACGATTTGATCGCCCTAGAAAATATTCACAATTGAGCACTTAGTATATACCGTATTAGGAGACACTGGTTCAAGATACAGTTTGAGTTAACAAGTTCACACCGGTAGATGTCCTGTCCGGTCGTGCCGGCCCGGTTCAGCTGCAATGCAGCAATGGAAATGCATCTTACTATCTCCCATATAATATTAGATTAATTTGTACTCTCTTTACTTCATTGAAATGTTTGTTACGTTTCAATGAAATGTAAATAAAACAATTGAAAAAAGAAATATGTTTTACGGACAAAAAACGGACATTAGGCGTCTTTGGGCCCCCGGTTGTAACGAATGTATTTTTTTTATAAATATGTCTTTGCTTTACAGTTATAATTAATTTATATGAAATTGAAAATTTAATAGAAAACATTTTTTTCTTCTTTATAATTAAAATATTGCTTTACAGTTGAGTCAACCTATAAAAGTATACATACTTAAAACACGCGAGTCTTTACGATAAAACTACTTTTACGGATTTTATCGCGGTTCATTAAATTATTTATGGAGCCCGACATTTCAGAATCTTTACAGCAAACATGGTCACGGGTGGACTGACATGACAGATGTCCTGATGTAACAAGTTTTTGAAAAGTAGCCTCACAGATCATCCTTGGCAGGAATCGGTGTTCCCGAGTGAGGATTTGCGGTTTATCAAATCTAACGTAATGGCAGGGGCCAACTTCAGCATTGCCACAGACAGCAGATTTTGTTACACGTTTAATAAACCGCGATAAAATCCGTAAAAGTAGTTTAATTGTAGTGACTAACATTCGCGTAAACTTAAGATATCAATATGCGAAAGTCTTGTTACACATTTTACCACATCGATGTCATCCCGTATAATGTGTAAAATTTAGTTTGAATTACGTAACTAAATCTTACCAACGGATTTGCTTTGGGTGTAAACTTCATAATGTCCAATTCATAAGGTTCGTATTCACTTCTCTCATCGGGCAAAGCTCGGACGCGCCAAGTTGTTGAAAAGGTGACATCTAAAATTTGTTAAATAAGATTGTATAGATGTTTACCGCTACTTGCTTCATGAGGAAACATAACGTAGCCCTGTGATTCACTTCTGCGGGATAAATAGTATTCTACGCGCTATCTTCGATATTAAGCTACAGTTGTGACAGATTTAATCCGAAACTGTTCTGCCGTGATCGATTACAAACATCTATTCAAATCTTCGCATTTATGTATAATATTATAGTCACTATTATTATATAGTACTAACAATGTTCCACGGTTCAAAATATCCCAAGGGATTCATTTTATCTCAGAGGACAAAAGTATTTTTTGTCATTCCAAATTGTAAATTATATCTGAGATAAATTTAAACGGAACCTTTTAAGCAGTATTTGCAAACACAATAACATACATGTAAGCTTTTACATTTATATTATTCATGTGTAACCCTAAACAGTTGGCATACTTTCATAATTGTGTCAATCAGTATCACCGCTTAACATCAAGATATTGAATGTGGCTAAAATCCAGATATTCAATAAGCCGCCATGTTGAAGAACGTCTCGCAATGACAATGCGGCTAATCGTAGGCCCGCCACAAGACAAAACGGCCGTGCTTTTGAGAACGGATAGCCGTAATGTTATACGATTTGTACAATACGACTAAGTCACATATAATGAATACTTATATAATATATGATAGATTCCCTAAAAGTTTAGTTCAGGTGTTCACTTAATGTGGTCTAAATAAGTCAGTAGTTCACTTACCAGTTGGCGTGATGTTTAACAGCAACTCCCGCACCTCATTGACCGGTAACTTGAAATACTTATGCGGTTCCCATCTCATCAGTGCTTCGCTGTATGATTCCAATACACATTCTATTTCCACGTCCTGTAAAACGGTATTAATATTTTTTTATTACTTAATTCGTAAATAATGTGCATACCAATCCTTATAATATTATATAAACTATGAAATACATTTAAATAATTATCTAAACGCAGAATGTGTCAACTGATATCACTGTAACATCCACTTATATAAATACCCTCATGCAACAGAAATAAATAATGAACTCGGCAAACAAAAAAGATCTCTTTCGAATATGATCGACCTCTCGCTTCTCCTTTCACTCTCTCTAGCTTTCACGCCTCAGCACACAGTGAGGGGTGCCACTGATCTTTGAAGTGTGTGTAATGGACGGTGGTCCACTGGAAGCGAGGACAGATAGAGGGCAACACAGACGTGTAAAATGCTAAGAATATTAAAAATTGTCAGAAAACAACTCATTGGGACGAGTGTCTTGAACGAGTGTGTTACAATAAGTTGTCATTACACACTCGTTCACGACACCGTAGAGGTAAGCCTCTACACACATGGACTACTGATTCTGTACACCGACATAATCACGATATGAATAAATATCAGCGGCAACGTTATGGTAGATAGAACTAAAATATAGGCCAATAAGCATCATCGCCAATATCCTGACAACTCCTAGTTGTGATGACCCATGCGCAATAACATAATTTTTTTCAATTCTTCCATAAACAATATGTAACAAAAGTTATGTTGTTACTTTTAAATATTTGACATATACGCATAGGTGTAACATTACTATTTCATGTTCATTGATCATCTCATCACCATAATTGTATCAAACTGTAGTACTAAATGAGATACGTATTTACAGTTCAATATCGATTCTGATTATACCCTCAGTGGGAACAACAGGGTTTTGGTATAGGTATTGGGGCCAGTGATAGTTATAAACTGAGTACGATTAGGCGACTAGCGTAGCGTCGATGACGTCATCGGGTGCACATTGCAACCGGGTTTTATGTACATACATGATCTGGTATCGGGAACGAAATCACTCGCGTAATTGCTCTCGGGTGGGGGTAACACCACGACACGGCACTGCCGTGCAACCAGATTTCATACGCTTGAGGCAGCCGCGGTCCTGACTGTATCGTGAAGCGTATGAGGGTGCGACTGCTACTACTCTATCTGCGTGTAAAATCAGTCGCACATTGGCATCTTTGTACGCCAAGCAAAACAGTCAAACCCCTGCCATGCTCTATAGAGGTAATAGTTTTTTTATAGATACGCATCTATATACATCGGTACATACAACTTTTTTAACATGGGTACGTTCCTTGGATGAGTGACACTAGGTACATTCTGAACTAGGTTTTATGGCTATCTCGCAAATCACCTTAAATCATCCTTGTAATAGCTGTCACCAGAAGTGTCAGCGCTGGCTTGGTTGCCGCAGTTAGAACAAGATGGTTTACAGTTTTCCGTCTTCTGGCGTACACTGCATCTAGGTCTCTGTTCGGCGGTAGTCTGCAAGAAAAGCATCTCCATACAGTAACATATCCTGAGTGATTATTATTTTTATAGTATACGAGGGAAAACGAACAAACGTTCAAACGGGAAATACAAACATTACAACTTACTTATAAGTCGACACACTTAGATTTTCAGTCGCCTGCATTCCTTTTTGTACGAAACGAACAACACAATAAGATTGGAATCATTTTTTCAGTGCATTGTTTCAATTTAATTCACAAATTTAGCTATAAGTTTCGTTTATGGCATTCGAAAATTTGAGCACATAACTCAGTATCAACTAAAACTCAAATGGTTGCCTGTTCGACAACGTCGTAATTTTTGACTCCTTTCGCTACTACATACAATACTATTTGATCCTAAAACACCTGCTCTTGTGAAAGAAAATCTCCATCTTCACATTCCTGTCCACTATACATTTTTTTTAATCCTTCTTTTATTATTAATTTTATTTCATTATGGAACGTCCTGCCTACTAATATTAAATGCGCAAAAAACTTAAATAACTTTAAAAATATGTTGAAAAATTATTATCTGTCCAGCTAAACTATATTAAATGTACATCTTTAGGTTAATGTTTTCGTATAGTATGTGTATTGTATGCATGTATATTCTTATGTATATGTACTTGTATGTATGTATGTTTTTACATGTATTTGTATGTATGTAAGTATATATGTATTACTGTATTTATGTGTAGCTATCGATATTACGCTTTGGCTCTACCTCTCCTTAAACATAAATATTTTTCGTCACAAGGTTGCCTGGAAGAAATTACTACCTGATTAATAAGGCCGCCTTTGTGTACGTGATGTAAGTAAACGTTTCTTTTGAATTGTATGTTTGTTAAGTGAACGATAAAGAATATTTCATTTTATTTTATTTCAATTTTTAGTATTAGTTGTAGTAGTTTATTACAATTTGCTCGTTGATCTATATTTAACTTAGTGTGCATTTTGAACAGTATAAGAAGGCAAATGAACAGCGAGAGCGTTTTGACGATTCCCAACAACAAACAGATATCCACCCTATTCTTCTGCAAACGCGTTTCCCTCTTTCCTCTCCTTCAATAGAAAAAGTGACACCTGTGACTTTGATGGTATCATGTGTGCCGAGGTATCCGCCGGCCCAGTTGGACGTCACGGCACTTAGAGTCTTGGTATATCAAATACTTACAGTAATATCAATAGCTAGCTCCTTCCAGGCACGATGCAACCTTTCTAATATATCAAAATCTGATGGCCGTAGATCGAACACTATTCTATCAAGTTCGAAGCCAAAGGTTACGGTGGCGTCCTCAATATTGGAGTCACATTCAGCGCGACGCCACGTATCCCACGTGGTGTTAAATGACCCACTGAAAACGTATAAAACAATAATTACAACTACACATCTTCACGCTAGGAACGTCTCACTGTCCTTACATAAATGTTTTGTAAGAGGTGCCATGGTTTATTGCAGCCGAATTGGGTCGGCAAGACCACGGTATTTCTCGCTCTCACTCACACAATTTTATTTACTTTACGGCAGTATGGCTTTCATTTAGACAATTAAGATCCTATGATGAATAAATAAGAAAACAGACAGTCACAGGAACTTCCGATAGAAGTGAAAACTTAAAATGCCACATGAAACGCACGTGGCACTCATGCGCCGCGTAGCTGCCATGAGCTGGGTACTGTCACGTGCTATATGCGAGCTTGATCACGCGGACTATTCGCGCTGCCTAGTGCCGCCGAAAAAGCTTTCAATTTTTCGTTGACTTTATTAATACAAAACACGTTCTTACCCAACCATAACAGGTTGTAGGATCACATGCCGTCGGTTCTTAGCCGTCGTGGCCGAGACGGAGAACGACGTGAAGAGCATTTTCACGAATATCGAGTCTGGCCTGGTCCCAGCCGACAGCTGTATCGACGCGCAGTCCCACCCCATTGCTCCTTCTGTTCCTCTGATACCAATCTGGCTGGTTTGTAACGTTATAATTTCCAATTGGTGTTCCACTGTGGGCGATAGGACTTTTTTAAATAAATAATACATTATACACTGTTTTACGTTGCGCTATCGGGTACTCTTGAAATTAAGTTTGGAGAGCTAAATACTTTCGTGTTTTCAAACAATTTTGTCATAAACATTACTGGCAGCAGGTAACGTAGTATGCACCAGTTTATAAGCCCCATAATTGAATATAACGTGCAGACAATATGTGTTTATAAACCACCGTGGTTTCGGGCCAAGGCGGGCCCAAGGCATATTTAGCATTCCCTCAGGCTCAGGGTTACTACAAGTGGTGGCCGCTGTCGATCCTGGAGACACAGGAGCATCAAGCAAGTGTGGTCATATCCGTTGAAAACCCAACTTATTTATATATAACTTATAAATCTATTTGAAAAAATATTTCAGCTTGATGCTACGCTCAAAGGCCGCCAAGCACGGGGGTTGTGCGAGTCTAACCGAGAGGCGCTGCTAGTGCATTATATTTAAAATAAGAAACGCATAATTGTGAGTACTACGTTTTAAACACTAAGAGTGTTTCTTACCCAAATTGTGCCACAATTGGTGTAGAAGGGGCGACTTTTTTATAGGAGTTTTTCGTTTAGGAACTTCTTGTGCATACTGTTTCTGCAGCTAAAATGAGAAAGTATGTAGATAGAGATCCTGCATATGTTTCTCTTACTGTCCGTTTTTTTTTTGTATACTGATATTATAATCACATAACAATTTTCAAAATTATAGCCCTTAACACAGGGCTCTGTTCTCTCTGACTAACCAATTGGGGAACGTGAAAATATGCTGTCATTGTAATAGCCATTTTACTTACACTGATATTAAAAGTGAATAGTTTCAAATTCTAAAAAAAAAGTAACTTCATGCCTGTTATGCCCGAAGAGGTAGGTAGAGATGTGGTAGTACATCCATAAGTCCAGTAGATATACAAGAACACCCACGATTATCCAGGGTACTGAGCCCCATGATGTCATAGGTGGCCACTTCGGGCACATTACAATCCCGCAATACGCGTTAGCATCCCTTCATGTGCCACGTAGCATGTTGCTGGCGCGAACTGGTACTGAATATCCCTGTCCTAACGACGCTAAACAATTAACAGTTACTCTTCTATACACAAGTATACGTACCAAGTCGTATATTCCCTTTAGACGTGACAAGCTCTCAGATGAAACCTCAAACAGCAAGGGCCTGTCAATATCCAATTGTACTGTACCATGTGGATCATTTCGTCCACGAAGTGCACCTAAAAATTATTTTTTTACATCACATATCTTTCTCCTATAAAAAATATTCGTTTAGATTTTACGCTGGTCAAACCGCTGGACATAACTTGTGACATGAAGCTGAAGACCTTTTTTGTTTCAACGTGCTAATCTCAGAATGTAATGGCCCGATTTGCAAACTTATTTCGGTGTAGACATTTTATTGAGGAAGGTTATAAAATATACAGCAAATATACCATAATTTTGTGTAGTGATTAAAGTGACAACTATTTATGGGCTCTTCAGAATAAGTTACAGCAAATGTTAGGTTTAAATGCTGATGCAACGTGTCACTTTATTGTTATTAACACTAAATGAGTATAGTCAGAGGTGTTGACATGCTGCATTGCAGACTAATTAGGCCACCACAAGCGGGAAAGAATTTCTAGCTCAATGATACCTTCGTAAAGTGAAAGGTGTAGCGTTTCGTGTGGTTGTCGGCATATTAAGACGGATGAGCGTCGGTAATAACCAAATCGTAAAAAAATGTCGGTTTACATTTTTAAGCAATACAATTGTTTGGAGAAATCAAATGTGTGAACTCATAATGTCCATTTAACGGCATAGAAGTGATTAAGGTCAAGTTTTGCATGATTACACCAAGCGAGAAAGAAAAAACTAGCCAGCCTCAGTGAGAAATAAACTTACGTGGTTTGTCGACCGTTGGTATTTCTATCTTCAACACGACTAGTGCAGGTGGTATGTCTGTGACGGGGTCTGGGCAGCCCCTGGCGGTTGTTAGGAGAGGTATATTCCAGTTGCCTTCGCCCTGGCGAGCTCCAATACCAACCCACAGATTGAATAAAGACATCTAAATGAGGACATTTAAATATCGTGATTTTCATCATTGTTCCATATAGCCTAATATAAAGATACTTCCTTCTGGAATTATTATTGATGTAATTTTCAGGCAATCTACATCTCTTATCTGATAATTCCCAGCAAGGGTTGTTGACAGTTAACATTAAACATAATAATGTTATTTTTAGGGTTCCGTACCCAAGGTGTGAAAGATGGGCTAACAATGAGATTCCGATCTCCGTCTTTCAGTCGCCAGTCTGTATCACACGAACCGTGGACAGATTATATACTTTTGTTGCCGCTATAACAAGAAATACTAAGAAATCTGACCTGGCTCTGGCTGATGCAGCCGACTTGATTTTTGTCGGATTTTTATAGATAACTGACGGTACCATAAGTTCACTTTTAGTGTTTTCGCGTATAATTTTGTTATTATGATTCATGATGGTATATCGTTACATTACCTGCACACTCTTTACTTCTTTCCTCCGCCAAACGTATAAGTTCGGCTGTTCCAATGTAACGTGTAGTAGAGGCACATTCCCAGCAGTCTCGTGTGCTAACGTATACACTGTCTGAAAAGAACAAAGAACGCGTTCAATACTGTACAACAAATACATCCGAACAAGAGGATTTGTTCTGCTCCACTACTCCCCTTCCCTTCCCCGTTTTTCCAAACGAACTTCTCGAAGAAGGAGGAAGCGACTCCTCGGTGTGCCTTCATATCCAACTAAGAATTTGGTATCATCTTTACCAATTATTTTCGGTCCAATGCTCGGTGTAGGCCTCTCTCAGCGCCAAGACGTGCGATCTCCTGTGTCTCTTAACATGCCTTTTTACTCAACATAGAATACCAGCCATACCCAGAGGGGGATGCTGGTTATGTCGGAGTTCTATCGACGATAACAAAATAGAAATAATTTTCAGGGAGACCAAAATCCCGGGGACCCCGGGATCTCCGGGGAGGGACCGGCGTGGTGCAGGACACATCCCTGACCGACAGCTACACGGACATTGACGTCGCTGACGTATTGTCGGCCGACACGCCATCTTCCTACCGCACGCTCAGCCAGCGCTGAGCATACTAACCGTCCGGTCTGTTCTATTCGTCCTAATATTCTCGTTGAGACTTCTGTTCGACGAAGTACCGGCCGTATTCTCATCTACGTCCTCGTCCTTGCACTGGGAGTTGGTCGCATCGTTGTTTGTTGCCTGAAAATGAATACTCTAAATAATTGGTAGTTCCGGTAAATATATTTACTACTAATTACAGGAATTAAAGATATGCCAATAACTAAGAAACGATATATATTTTAATGCAAGCTCGCCCAAATCACTACTATGACAGAAAGTTCTTTCCTAATTAATTACAAATTATAAAAGGTAAACGACGTGCTATCGCTAGTGTGCCTGATAAGTAATTTGTACGATTACACATGCACACATCATCAATAAACTGTAGGTGATGTTTCAGGAGGCTGTTGTTTGACTATAAATTATAGAGAATTGTAAAGGGATAAGGGCTGAATTATCCACAAGCTTAATGTGTTTGGCATCAGTTTCATCGTTGCATCGGTCGAGCGAGTGAAGTATTGCGCATAAAAATAAATTATAACTTTTAAAAATGCACACAAAACTTTCAATTATTTTTAAGAAAAGATTTTATTAAGATACATAGCCTAACAGGATTTGTGGTGATTTCTCTTTTATAATTAATTGGGCTATTTTAGTTATTATTTTGAAATTATGTGCTTAAAAATTATTTTCCTATTTTTATTATAGACGCACCGGGATTATAATGGTCATCCTCCAACGCAGAAAATATTTAAGTTCCAAGCTCTTAAATAATATAAGTATTTTCTTTATTCAAGCTACTTCTCTCAAATGACATAATATATTTATTTTTCTTTAGATACCTGTGGTCTGATTTGTGCCTGCTCCGCCTTAGACTTGTTGGATCCAGTGGGTGGATGGAAAGGTGGACGTAGAGCCTTGACCGCTTCGGAACCATCATCAGTGGCGTACAGGGATAGTTCAATAACACCCATAGTAACAAGCAATTCCATATAATTTGAAATCGGATCTCTGAAATATGGCAATCGTATACTTTAATTATAACAACAACGTCGTAAACAAATTTCGTCGGCGGAGGCAATCTGCATAGAGACTACCCAGTTGTACAGGATATGTTAAAGTGCACAAGTGTAGTCTCTGTTCCCTCATTCTGGTAATCAGTAAACTAGCATAGTTATAAGATTTTTTTTTCTGGTAATTACACTTTGCTTATCTAATAAATAAAATAAAAACCGCTTTAAAGTGGTGTACCCTAATCAATTCACAATTAAGACTTCACACTGTTACGGCTAAACCCACGAACATCCACACAATTACTATGCTGATGCGTGACCTTTCTTCCTCCCCTACAATGGGCCACCGACCATTCATAAACAACACGAAAATCGAAACCGAAGGATTATTCTACACCGGTATCATGTGAGCAAGAGGTCCCCGGTTACACCAGCCCAATTCCGCTGCAATGCAGGATGGCACGAACTATTACTAGTGACATTGTAACCACTTAGTAGTTAACATTGCTTACGATGCCTCCGCGTCAGAAATGACAACGCTTTTCTTGCGCGCGATCTGATCAACGCTTCCTGAGTAGCGCATCGAAGTAGACGCAATGTCTACGCCGGAGTCTCCGCCCACAGATTGAGAGGAATTCGGCTGTCTCCTTGCTAGCTCTGAAATTGAAAAATGAAATTAAAACTATTACTAATGAAGAAAGCTAGCGAACGGTTCACGTGCATTACTCACTTACATACAACAAATTTGCGGAATATAAAATCTTTTGTCAAACAATCCATACTAACGTTTTAATACAGTTCACATATAACCACCATACACATAAAACACATCATCAACTCATTTTGGCTATATCTAATATATATATAAA
>JAFELO010002270.1:40346-58540 GCA_017140195.1 Eumaeus atala
CCTCATTTAACTATGGGAGCACCGCAGATTAAAAGTTAGAGAGATAGCCGAGATTACAGGCATCTCTTATGAACGAATTCAAAACATCATAGCCAACGAATTGGGTTCCCAAAAGGTGTCTGCGAGGTGGGTTCCGCGACTGCTTTCAGTTGAACAAAGAAGGACGCGATTGACTATTTCACGTAACTGTTTGAAGCCGATGCAGATGATTTTTTGAATCGCTTTGTTACAATGGTCGGAACATGGGTTCTTTACTGTACGCCAGAAACAAAACAGCAATCGAGACAGTGGGGAAAACATGCTTCACCACCCCCTAAAAAGGCTAGGCCATTTAGTCGGCAAATAAGGTAATGGCTTAAGTACTCTGGGATTAGAAAGCTGAGATTACGATTATTATCTTGAAACGGGTCAGACTATAAATTCTGATTACTACTGTGTCCTACTATGTCGTCTACGAGAGGAAATCAAAGAAAAGCGCCCAGGAATGTTTAGAAGGAAAGTCCTTCTGAGCATAAATCCTTAAAAATAGTTTTATTGTAATTGAATAGTGCTTATCATTGAGGACTACATATCTAACGGGCAGTTCTGATACCGGAACGAGGGCACACTGCACTCCTTGCGCCCCTCCAAGCCGGGGTTCTCTATTATCCCCAATCCTGTTTAACCTATACACGAGTGATATCCCGCACATTGCAGGGTTGGGCTGGCGATGTTCGCCGACGATACCACCCTTTACACGAGTCTACGGTCTGGCAGGGTATCCCACGCCAATCTCCAGCGAGTCACTACTGTGCTCGGAAGTTTTTCGCACGGTGGAGGATAGAAGTCAACTCTGGAAAAAGTAGAGCTATATGTTTCGATGGCTCAGCTGTCGCCGGAACTAGGCACAGCAACGCTAGACGCATCATCGCCCCAGTCAACCTTCTAAGGCGCAGCAAGACCCCCTGAAAGTTTTGTAAGTATCTCAGAATCACTCTTGATCGTGCTCCCACTTACAAAGACCACATAACCAATGTCAGTAATAAAGCGCGGTACGTCCTACATAAGCTTTGTTACCTAATAAACGCTAAAAGTAAGATGTCCCTTAAAACAAGTTTACGCTGTACAAAGTCTGTATCCGTCCGATACTGCCATATTCTAGCATAGTTTTCGCTCACGCTAGACCCATTACATACAGAGATTTTGCAAAAGTTACAAAATCGCTTCCTGCGAGTGGCCACCGGCGAGTGGTACGTACGCAATCTCGACCCACACAAGGACTTTGAACTGCCCTCTATCTGATAGAATCAAATCAAAGACATCTCCTGATTATTTCGATTTTTGCCTCGCCACCCCAATCCCCTCGTTACGAAAGCAGTGGACTATGATCCAAAATCTGAAACTGTGTGAATAGTCACACAGTTTCAGATCATCGGTCGTCATCCCAGACACATTGTGTCGGACGAATACGCCCACATCACTAGTGTGAAATAATTACAGCAGACAAGCCTTCAGAGACAACACCGCACACTCGGCGTAGGGACACGCAGAGGTCTCCGGAGCCAGATGCGATACATACGCTACCGCCCAGACACTCGTCAAATCAGACAACAACACACACGTTCGGCTACGAATAGTCCGAACGACGCTTTCAGAGTAGGGACTAATTCCAAAACGAGTCGCGGTTTGCATAGCTCAAACAATACCGCCGTACCGGTTAGGTGCTCCGAGACTATCGCGCGCGAGTTCTTTCATCCGTCTGAGGGTGAAGCGGGTACGGTCTCCCCAGTCATGATTCTCTCCATGAGCTAAACGTTCACGACAACGCCAAGGCCATTTTAGCTGCCGCTCGCGAGCTGCCGCAGACATTAGAGTATAGGTCTATAAATTATAGAAATTAGCTATTACAAACACTCCCCCAACGGGATGCATCTCTCCCATCCGAGGGAGAGGGAGGGGGGTCGGCCGGCAATCCGATGATACTACGTTGGGTTTCTATTCTTTTAAAAAATCGTTTGTAAACTTACAATAAACTATAGTTGACGTGATGCGGATTTGATTTCTATTTAGTCGGGTCGTCTGTGCCTTATGTAATTAAATATTTTTTAATATGATGCTTATGATAACTTGAATAAATATATTCAAGTTATTGTTTAATTATGTAATAGTAAAAATATGTATATTTATAAATAATTACATACCTTCATCAAATCTCAACTCACTTTCGTAAGTGGTCAAATGGTCTTGGCTGTCGGTTCTTGTAAGAATGTCAAAAAAAGGACACACTTCCTCTTCCTCGAAATCTGTTCCACACAAATCCCTGCAAACAATGTAAGTAATAGATTTGCTTGTTAAACGCATTGTGTACATAATTATCTATATGGTTCAATAATATTAGATTGTTTTGCTATTGCATTCGCCATCATCAACAGCCAGCAGTTCGTCGGACCAGTGAACAGTTGTGTCTTCTAGTCCAGTGCGACGAAAGGGGGTCGGACCCCTCTCTTTTCCCGCAGATGGGAAGAGATGTACCGGATCAATTTTGGGCCTACCCTATAGTCATTATTTTTGAATTTAAAATTTTTCAAACCGCTAATGATACGGAAACGAGGATAAGGAAAATTCAGCATATGTAGTACTATTTAGCTTATCCTCCCTTGTCCTCCTTTGGCCTATTACTAGTTAAGAAAAAATCTTAGATATACAACATCCTAAATTTATGCAAAACATTAACAAATATATTTAAATTTTCTGGAACCCCTATTAGAAGTTATCAAGGCACTTAGCGAGGCACTGGGCTCACGCACATGTAATGTAATGTCCCACAGACATTATAATAGGTTTCATCCATACATTTTTCAAAAAGATCAATTATATCAAGCTGAGTTTTCTTAAAACGCTTCGTCTCGATGAGACTCCCAACAATGGTTGAATACAAAAATTATCATCAATCAATTATATCGTTTTATGACATAATTGCCCATACATATTGTATAGCCACCAGCAAGCAGGTTTACTATTTATAATGTATATGACGTACCCTCCCCGCATTGCGTGTAAAAATCCCGAGATCAATCGTTGCGCTAACTCCAGTCTCTGCAAGTTTATTTCAAATACACAGTCAGAGAGGAAGTTCACTTCGACGGCGGGCCCGTAAGCCATAACCTCCTTGTTGTACACTGGCGGCGCAAGCACGCAGTTCAAGTCCATACTAAACAAAAACAATTACAAGTAAATGGTCAAGAATGGTGATATCTAAAAATATTATAAAATTAAAAATTTATATCATATTTTAAGTCCAATGTGGTGAATTTAAATCGACGTCTATGCACTGTGCACTGCCCATTCAAGCTTGCACCACCGGCAACTTACAAACCGCAACAAACACAACGGCTTAACTTAGCTCTTATTTGAAGAAGGGACATAACATGCTCTTATTGTTTGCTCGTGTCGGGCTGGGAACCTTGCAATGCAAACCGACATTGGCAACGCCGGGATTATTATGTGGTACCAATGTTAAAGCATCCGAGATTGTATATAATCTTATTTCGTTCGCAAAGTCAACCTTACGCGCTTGTAAGTTGTTTCTACAGTACATTTTACATTGTGCACATATTTTACACAGACAGTTATGGATTGGAAAGCGCTGATTGCTATTTTTGGAAGTCAGTGTTTGTCTCCCACCGGGGTATCATGTTTTAACAGGTCCGAGGCTCCTCGAAGATATACTTGAAGGCTAGGTTTTCGTAACTCGATTAATTCTTTGTTTCCTGTTATTTGGCGTTAAACCTGTGGTTCCCGTCCAGGGCACGTAAGAATGTGTTTCCCAAAACGAAAACCAAAGAAAAGGTGAACTTACGCGTGAAGCACGGGTGTAACAACGGGTGTCACCACCACCTGGCTCCATTTCAAGGCCGGATTCTCACCACTTGTGTTGCTAGCTAATTCAGCTTCAAACTCCTGGAATAAACGACTACTTAAAAAATCACACACAGTACTTTTTTAAAGTAAAACTTGACACACGCTTGGCTTGGGGTGTGAGTAGTGAATGTCTATCGAGGGCGCCGAGCAAGGGAAAGGGAAGTTGAGAGGGAAATATAGTTAGTGAAGATGGACATAGAGAGTGTGATAGTGAGAGAGTTACGCTTCGTATATTGCTGTATAGGGAAGAGAGATAGTTGCAAACACACATTTTATTTTTCTCTTTCTCTTAGCCGTTTCTCATAACTAAAGAAGTTACACTTCAGTTGTGTTGTCTAGTTGTTCACAAACAGATTGTCCACCCGTTTCCGACTGTAAGCAACTATTATAGTTGCTCGCATCTCTAAGTAGTACGCGGACGGTATTTTGTCTAATTATTTTTTAGTCAAGTTAGTAGTTACGTTTTTTTCTGTACCCAAGTGCCTTAGACGATGATATGTAAATTTATTTTCACTGTACTAAAATAGAATGCTTCCCACCTCATAATTGATCAATTGACTAAACTTTGCGGATCGTATCGATATATTCTTGGCATGTATCTCGTATTGCCGCCCGTCCAACGCTTGTATCGCGGCAGGCCAGTTGTTATCAGCCCCACGTGCTAATGGAAGTCTGTACAAACAAATTTTACATTTGTATATCACATTTAGTTTTCTCAAGAATGGTATCTTGATACACTTGTGCCGATGTTTTGCTAACTTTTTCACAAAGATATGACTCATTCCCCCTTTAATAGCTAACACCCCACTAAACCATCACTGAAGTCGGATGGGACGTTTCCTTGGAGCTCTGAGCATAAACATAGACATTTTGTTTGTTAAAATGTTGCTCAATTGTAAAAAAGTGTCACCCGTACACAAAAGAATATTGTGGCCTCCCTTTGCGTACCGCTTCAGTAATTGTTTCGTTGTTACCACCCTGTTCATCTTTAATTTATCAGTCAAGAAGTGACCGGTGCATCTCTTATAGGCTGCATGTCCTAAGTCATCTATTAAAATACGCGACATGGTTCTAGATGCTATCTTCTCATTCCCCGATATAAAATTTTCTGCTTTCTTCGAATTCTTTCCCTCACTGCTCAGACCACCTTTTGAACACTACGTGTACGGCCAGATCTTTCTCTGTCACAAACAGTGAAAGACTCATTGTACATTGTACCTATTAATAGCCCGGTACACAAACATTTGATTAATGCCAAGTGTGTGGAGTTTTAAAATTGCGTTTGTCCATACCTACATTGTGTAATGTAATCAAATCAATTCTCTTATCTTTATCATCCCACTACATTTTGATATCGCAAAATATCGTACAATGTATTGGCGCCAAAATGAGAACACACAATGAAGAATCGTATAAAAAAATGTCACATTCCAAATTCAGATGTAACATTTTTATTCTTCATAATAACAGTATTTTTTTGTATTATACGGAGACAAACGAGCAGTGCGAACAGAGCAGCTGTTACTGTACGGTGGTACCCCTTGAGCGAGAGGAACCTCCCCGGTCGTGCCAGCTCAATTCCGCTGTAATACAGCACTGCTCTGACCCTTACTAAAATGTATGTATAGTAGTTGTTTAACGGTATTTAGTTAGCGGCAAGCACCGTTTTAACTACTGCGACATAAATGAAAAGAATCAGAAAACAATTACCTGCAAATTGGGTTATCTGGGTGTGGATTGACGGTGACTTTACCGATCTGTAAATAAAAATAGCGTACGAGTACTTACTAAACAAATTAAAAATATTTTAATATTGATATCGTAATGCGACAGCTGGTAAAAAGAAATTCTAGAGTCTTCATAGAAAAAAGTGGAGTGAGTGTAAATTTGTGTATTTTGTAATCATTCGTTAAACCAAATTTTTGAATACAGAAAAATAAACGAAAATTGTGTACAGAGTATTTTGTAAGACATTGTGAAAAAATGTAGAGCGTTTTCATTACTCGATTCTGATTTTGAATATACAAAAATTGGTATCTAACATTTTACCTAATTGTCTTAGAGTTTCTTACTACAGCGGCCGCTAGTCACCCATTGAGCTAACGCACCCGCGGTCATCGCCCTTTGTCCGGTGTGAATTTCTATCGGTATCATGCGGTGTCCATATTTTGACACTAAATTCGGCGAAGTGTATTATGTACATAAGCAATATTTTCGTTTTATTGGTTGCATACGACCACTACCAGATGTGTCTTAAAACATATTCGATTTTTTACGATTCACGCAAAAATATCGTTGCTGAATTGCGGAAAACGATATGGTTGTTACTTGTATAAAACACGTTTTTATTTATTATTACAAAATACCTAAAACGTGCATTGACTGCGAGTCAAACTACGTTTTACTGGTGATCGTCCAAAAATTGAAGTTAAACTACAAATCACGTTTAGGTGCTTAAAACCTAAAAATAAAAAGCTTGTTGTAAGACGATTTACGGTTTAATTTCAAAAGTGAACGGTTGTATACTAAGAATACATCGCCAGATGGAGTGAATGAGACTACACTAGAGTGCTCTACAATCGAAAAACGTGTCCTATGAAATAAATACGCTTTGTCTGTTGTATTGGGATTACTTTATATATAGATTACTTTATAGAGCTGCGCGCGATCAATACGCACCCGTTTAACGCACCTAAACAAATCTTTTCGTTTTGGGTGTCGATGTGGTTTGAAATCTTACTCTCATCGCTCCCACAAGGGCGTTATAAGAATTATAAGTCAAAAAAGATTTTTAAACAACGTAAGTAGTAGTTTTGGTCTATAGATCTATTTTAATATATCATATAAATAGAAGAGGAAATACCCTATTTAACTCTTCCTTTTTTGTGACTCATGAATAATCGCATTGATTTTTTCAAATCATTGTTAAATATACACATTAAAATTCAAGTATACAATAAAAAAATATAAGAGTACTTATATAGCGAGAAACTTCAATATTTTATGTTAAAACTAACGATGCTTCATTTACATTACAAAAATCATTGCAGGATCAAGTCGACGACCATATTTTCACTTCCACGTTCATAAGGCGCATCAACATGCCTGTATTGTTAACTAGTTGAAACACATACCACGACCAGAAACGTATCGTCCTGTACGTTAGTTCTTAATCCCTCCGATGGAATAACCACTCTGATGCCACCGGCCGTAAAATAGCAGAACGGCCAATGTCGAGTTGAAATGCTGAAACAAATGCACATAAATAATAGTATAATGAATGATCGATAGACGACGACGAAGAAAGCCGAAGTGAGACATAAAAAAGTAAAGTTTACCTCTTTTCAACTTTATTCAAAGTGCAAAGCCTAGCAGGCGCCATTTTCTGCAGCCAGAATGAAATGTGCTTCATTATAGTCGGTTGCAGTACGGCCTCCAAAGGCGCTAGCGTAGCGTACACCTCCCATATAGTTTCCGTCTGTAGAAGTAGTATTTGTATTGAAATGAGTAAAAGATAAGTAATTTATATTATTAGTTCTCTAAATTATTAGCAATTTTACTTTGGCCAATAAAGAGAATGTGTAGCCAATAAAGAGAATGTAGTTATTTATTATCAGTTGATGACATACTTATGCGACAACAGTTTTCGCAGACAAAATGCACTTTTACGAAACATAATATTATTGTTCAGTAAAATAACTCACTACAAATACCTATATAAACTATGATGACTTTAAATTTAAAGGAAAGATTCTCATTGGGTAGGGATCCAAAAAAAAAACATCGGTCCATCCGTTACGATCTACGAGCATGCATGCACGCACGCACGCACGCACGCACGCACATGCACAGATCACACGACGCGTCACAGTTATTAAAAACTCTAGTAATGATTTAAGTTCACATGATAGAGTTGGTCCCAAAACATGTTTAGGGGCCAACATCATTATGTGAGTTTCTCCATGCCGGTGTACACGCGCAAAGTCAAAATTTTCTTGCAATTTTTCACAAAGGCTTTACAATACGAACACACAAAATTTACAATGAACTTACTTTATTTTTCTCTAACAGTTTCGGATGTAATTCTTCCTTCAAGTTGGGTGGTAGGTTTGCTATCCTAAAACATAAAGGCAGTTAAATAAATATAAATATGTCTGTTTATTATATTAATGTCTAATGTTGACTGACAATTGTATGAAATGTGAACGTCGTAATGTGGACGCCGTAAGAACCCACAGGGAAAAGACTACCCGGAGAAGATGAACGGCAAATGGAAACAGACGATACAAATTATGTTGTATATTTCAAGTTAAGGGCATATGTGAACAATTGCTACAAATTGATATACCATCTGAAAGATAACCCTACTCATGCATGAGATATCATTGAGATTAAATATTAAACAGAAAATAATATACAATATTCACATTGAAGAAATATCAGATGTTAATCAATAAAGATGATTAAATATATTAATTATTGAAAGATTCTATTTTATGTACATGTTAGATATAAAATAGAATTTTTAATAATTGTGATGTTGCAAGTCACATTAACAACTCCAATAAAGGCTTATTTATTTATTTTGTTATAAAATACAAACTGAGCCTGTGTGATCGCAATCGTTAGGAAATGATTCTCTTCCGTCGCGTCAGTTGGCTCTCTTACTTCCAGTATCCTTCCTCCCAGTACTCCAATCATCCATTGCTTAGCATTATTTCTGGAACAAATTCACATAAGTCATTATCGCTACAATACAATCATTTTCCTAGTCTTGTCATAAATATTTTTTAAATAACAAATAACATTTATCACATATACAGTGTGTTAGTTTAACACGCAAATATGAAACAATATACAAAGCTTATTCGAAGGTTACGACACAGTCATTTAAAGGTTGAGGACAGTTATCAATATAAGTACGTGCTCTCTACATGGGGAAATTCTTCTCTGCCAGTCGTATGGATTGTTTTAGGGACTCCAAATTATCATGTGGCTAGAGCAAGCTGTAATCTAGAAAACTGACCGTAAGTCATACTCCAGCGTCAAGATCGGGACTAGACGGCGGCCATTCTTTAGCTCCGACGGAGTCCCAGTCTTTCGCTTTCATTCTTTTCCAGCCAAACCATCACTGAAGTCGGATAATGACCACGTCTCACTCTATCGAATAATTGGGAAGCGTTTTACTTTAGAGCTTTCAGCACAAATACGGTCATTTTATTTGTTAAAATGTTTCTCAATTGTAAAAAAATCTCATCCGTAAACAAACCTCCATTTGCGTACCGCTCCATTAGTTGTCTCGATTTTACCACACTATTCATCTTGAATTTATCAGTTAAAAAATGACCAGTGCATCTCTTATAGGCTGCAAGTCATAGATCGTCTCTTAAAATACGTGACATAGTTGTAAGTGCTATCTTTATTTCCCGAGATAAAATCTTTTGCTTTCAGACAGGAATTCTTCGAATTCTTTCCCTTTTTCGTGCAAACACTACGTGGACGGCTAGATCTTTCTCTGTCGCAAACAGTGGAGGTCTCATTCTACTTATTACTAGGCCGCTACACAAACATTTGACTAATACCAAATGTATGGAGTATTTTAAATGTTACATTTGCCTTCATGCCTACTTCAAGTAAAGCAATCGCAGCGATTCTGTAATCTTTGTTACCCCACTCCATTTTAATGTCGCAAAATATTACATAATGTATTGGCGCCAAAATGAGAAAACACAATGATCCATCTCATAAAAATGTCAGATTCCATAACCAGATGTAATATTTTTTATTTTAAGAGTATTTATGGCCAGACTAATAATATTAGTCTCCTATTTTGCGTCTCAAAGTATTCTATGTTTTCGGAATTTGATTTGACTGGTTTTCCCCGTTGAATTGATCTGCCCCTTAGATTTAAGTACATACATATGCCCGTGCTTAAATTGCGTGTCCCTAAAAGGAATTATATGCCAAATGCAGATGCGCCGTTCTCTTTCATCACCTTCTTTCTAAGGCTTACAAACTGTAAGAAATGCGCCAGTATAGCCACCCGCTCAAGCCGACGTGTTGTAAACAAAAAGAATATTCGACTTAAGAATGCAGTGACTTCAGTTAGAATCTTTACTCGCCCGCCGCCAATAAATCGGTTACCAACATTATAGTTATTAATTATAACTGCACACAATACTTACAGCATGAAGTGGCGAGCAGACACCGAACCAATCTTGAGTCTAAACTGACTGTAATGCTTCTGCAGATCAAGTGATGATATTGTATCATCAATGTCAGTTACTATCTTGATATCCTTCGATGATATTACTATAGAAGCCCGACTGATCACCCACTGGAGCCAAATGAAAGTCTTCAGTTTTGGGGCTGAAAACGATTCAAACGATAAATACCACACCTTGGGAATGAAACTCTCAGGGAAGAGAAAGCCTGGGAGAGGGTTACTGATAAAGATATTGTAAATATGAGTATTACATGAAGTTTGATGGTATAAAATTCAAATTACAATCATGTTAAAGTACACATGTATCGGTATTGTTGCAATAAAATGTAATGTAATTGTAATGTAACGTATGTATTATTATATCGAGTTAAGTTCAATGTTCAAAAAGAGATTTGTAAAATAATATTTTGAAGAAATAATTTGATCTTGATTCTATCTATTGTTCTTATATTCTCTATAATATTGCTGTAACCATTTCGTATTTGAGGAAATTTCTTGTTGCATTGAATTTTCAAATCATTATTAAATACGCTCATTAAATAAAACTATAAATGTATTAATTAATATCACGACAAATTTCAATATTTTAATTTCTGATGTCTATGGACGTCAGTAGCCATTAAAGTATTCTCACTGTTCGTTTGATCCCTGTTCCATAAACGTACGTTCTATTTTAGAATGCGCTTCGTAGATACTAATTAGCGCTTCAGAAGCTTTTTCACTGGTTGTCTCTTCCGTGTTCGCCTTCTTTTCTGCCTCGGGTGCGGGCCTAGAATGGAATATCGATATTATTAACTTAGCACGGCAGCAATGACATGATCCATTTTATTAAATAAGCCTAGCATTGAAGGATTCTCGCACAAAAGCAATATTTACAAAATACTTTTCGTACCTTCTAACGACCCTAGCTGCATTCTTGCGCCTTTGCGATTTCATGTGCGTCACCATGGGTGGATAATTTCGCAATAAATTTACCAAGTGCACAACGCAGTGCGTCGCGATACCCAGTACTTCAAGCTGTATGAAAAACAAATCACGTTATTAAAAAGGTCACTATAGTCAAAATGTTTGTTGGTCATAACGAAATCTCTGTAGAGTAGCCGACCCAAGTTGGTGATTGGTTAGTTGTAAGATACAATTGAAAGATCCTAAAGTGTCCACTCGTGTGGTGTTGTCTATTAGCATTACTTGCGCAGGCGCAGTCGCTTAACAACAGCGTACGAGTGCAGACGTTAATCTAGCGTGCATACATATATTTTTCTCCGTTTATCCATTTGACAACCACGTGGTATAGTGGTAAGCATGTTCAACAGACGAGAGGGATTTCTGAAGGAGGGCTGTCAAATCCCGCGATGGATTACACAAAAAGATTTTATAAATTAATCAGAAATATTCAATTTCTATTAACAGTCTGGAGTCCAGATGCTAGCGGTGTTACAACCCCGTGCCTCGGAGAGCACGTTAAGCCTTTGGTGCGCTGCGCATGATGTGTCGGATCGCCTTCGCAACGGAATGGGAGAAAGAAGGAATCTATAGTGCACTTGTGCACTATAGTATGTCCTGTGAAGATGGCTCTTGTCAATAGTAGTCACTAGTAGAGATGGCCGCTGTAGCCGAAACTCGGCTAGGAGAACGTTATTGTCATTAATAAAAGTATTCTAAAAATGTCACCTGGTGAGCGTCTAGGCGCACGACGAGCGGTGGCGTGTCTGTGTGCAAGTTTATACCCAGCGACACAACGGGACCGCTAGTGATTGTAAGCGTAGGTGGCGCCGGGGGTTCTGCTTCGCCCTGCTGTTAACATCAACACTTTTTTAATAACAAGCTTAAAACCGCATCGGACTAACTTTACGTGCGGACTAAATACGTATGGTATGGAATTTAATGGTAAATAAATAAGAAAGACGGTGTAAAACACGACAGAAGTGAAACTTCAGAAAAGTAGCAGTGACGCGTTTAGTTCATTGTAGTTGCATCGAATGACAGACCACTACATCTACAAAAAAACCTCAAAAGATTTAAATAAGTCCTAATAATCTCTAAAATGATCAAATTTACGAGCTGCTTGTGATGTATCCACGACAAACTTCAAAATTATTTTACTGTGAACTAGCTATTGACCGCAATTTTATCTCAGTGTTACAGCAATGATACAAAGATCTAAAATATGTGATTTTTATTGCAGTGGAATTCTGACATTTCGAAAAATTGAGGCGGAATTAAATACCTTCTAAGAGATAACAGGGTAAAGTTAAACCGAATGTGTTATACATTTGTTTACTCATATACAGCGTGATTGGTAAGGGATTGTATATTTTGTAGGACACGGTCAAGCAATAAAATTACAATAGAACGAAAATATGTTTTAATTCATTAGCAGTGTTTATATTTAGAATTTAGGTATGATCTTCCTACACTCGAATGTATCTGATACATTCAGACTGATAGTCTACCGCCGACTGTGTTCGCCCGCATGGCTTGACCAATAGCCGTCGTTTCATTGGCACGGTAGGTTGTCATGTTCCGGGTTCGGCTTCATCAGCTGACCACACGTGTGATTATTTGGAGACAATGAAGACAATTTTAAATATCTATTACCTCACATATTCAGAATCAAAATCGATATTGTATATATGTGCTCTGTGATTTTATAGTTTCTCAAAAATCACCCTGCATACAGATATCAATAAACATGTTGAAAAACGATAATCATACTAAAAATACTCGGAGTAGCCACACGCCAAATGTACGAGTGATTTGATCCTAATTAGAGGGCTGCGCTGTACTTGTTTAAAGTTCCAAGGCCAAAAATAATTTAAAAATGATATGTTATAGAGTGGTTGAGTGGTGAAACTCAGTATGTACTAGCTACTAACACTCCATGGATGGCACTAAGACAAACACAGACTGGGGGACTGGACTGGGGAAACAGGAATCAGGCTGTTTGGATGAAATAAATGAATTACGATAATTTCAATAAATAAGTCTCAGTGCATTGGTTTCGCAGTTTGTACTCAGGTTAGACCTTTTGAGCTAAGTTTAGATACGGTGGTAGAGTAGGTGTAATACGTATTGATGTTATTAAAAATTAACAATTATGTTAATTTTCCTCGAATTTCATTATTACCAACCAACTATACTGTTCAACAATGAACGAAATCATTCGCCTCTTTCACTCGCATACGTGCAAATCCCATCTTTGTGCTATTCATTTTATTGGCCGAAAGTAGGAATGACTTATATTGTCCATACGTATAAAATTAATCTCTATTCCGCGAGTGTGTTATTACGTTTTTAACCATAGAACAAGATAATTAAAAAAATTAAGAAACCTTAACGACCACATGGACGACATAGTTTATAAGATGCCCGTTAAGAAGCATTAAACACTGAGTTAGTCAAGGCGAGACTTTGTACAATATGGCGGCTGACGTTTAGCCACATTGAATATCTTGATTATAGGCAGTGATAGCGATCGATACAAGTATGAAAGTATGATATTTCTTTTAAGTAGGACTTTCGCACCTAATTTTATGTTTTGTATAATTTCGGGTATAGTCTTCATATTTCTCTGTATTCGACGGCATTGAATTGATGTTATCATGTCAAGCAACGCCCCAAGTATTAAAATAGCGAACGAAAACCTATAAAATAGGCGGACAAGGATTAATATCGCACTTTATTTCAATACTAACTAGTTTTACCGAATAACGTATAAGGGCGAACACTTTCTGGCGGAATTTCAGTTAGGCGTACTCAATTCGGCTAATCGTTGGCCCGCCACACAACAAAACGGCCCTACTTTTGAAAATGGCTAGCCGCATTGAAATATGGCGATTTAGACAATCCGACAGCGACAATATATATTCCTTATTTTGATTAATCTAAATATCAATCATAATGCCGCAATGCTGCTAATAAGCTAAATATACCACAATAGCTATTATTAGACCTGAACTTATGCTGTGGAAGCAAAGACAAGCCTTACAGCTTCAACGGATTGTTACGAGTGCTTATCGGGCGACAGTACTAGGCTTGGGGTCGAAAGGGGTACCGAACCCACTCTCTCCCGTAGTGTGAGAAATGCACCCCGAGACCATTTCAAGAATTAACACTTTAACCACCACCAATCAAAATGCTCTTTGGAATTCCACGTATTGCCAATCTAATTATTTTTTAGCATTACCAAATAGCAAGTAATATTTGTAATAATTGGCTTTCTTTCTTATGATATGTGATGTAGAGTTAAATGGATACTTCTTTTTATTTATGTTATCGGTTTAACCGGGTTTTATTTATCTAATTATAAATATACAATTATTGTTTATGAAACAGCTTCAAACTACCCAACTATTATTATATACTACAAAATGTGGAACAAAAAGGAAAAATGCAATCTTCCATCACGTACACGTAACTGTAAAAAGAAACATACCTCTGCGCTTGCTTTCTTAATTCTGAAAATGAAAACATAAAAAAAAGTATATTTTCATGTAGTTAAGATTATTTATAAGAAAAAATATATAAAAGAAAACAGGAAGACAAAATTAAATATAATAAAATTAACGGTTCGTGTTTGTGTGTCATCTAATGGTTTTCAATATGGAGGCTCACGAGGAAAATAAACTGCATGCCTATGTATTGTGGAATTATTTTGCATTTATAGTCTTTTAAAATTTGTTAAATCTTTTTATACTTCCCACTTTATTTTCCTGTGTGATTGTTTTATCAGTAATTATTTTTTTCAATCTCTATATTAATTTTAACTTTTTGATTTTGCTAGTACAATTGGTTCGGTGTATAAAGTGAGAAAAGCCGCATTTTATTTTTGGTTTAGATATATCAGTATATACGTACTTCACCGATTCCACATATTTTAAACTAAAAATGATTTTTTACTAGGAAAGTGTCAACCCACAATAAGATATGGCGTACGCCGCTCAGGCATACCTTAATGGGCCACGAAAGAATTCTCTCAAAGATGTCGGTTTGAAGTCTAGTCCGGACGTAAAAAAACTTGTTTTCTGAAAGATGTTAAATATATAGGTTTATATGAAATATAAAAACAGTTACTTTGAACATTCAGTCCACAAGCCATGTCAACATGGCTCTTTGGTTACATGGACATTTTTAAGTGCAGCGTGCATGGCGTGCTCTCGTGTGCTGAACAAAATAAAATTCATGCCAAATAAAATTACCTTCGAAAGAAAAACAAGATGGCGAAAATTATGTGATCGAAGATTACAATAAACAAAAAATCACGGGCAACGACGATGATAAAATATATTAACAATAAAATATGAAGCGTGTTTAATCGTAAAATTATTATACATATTTTCTCAGGTAATTTAGCAAAATTTAATAGAGATTCATTCTCATATCCGTGTAAAGCACTTTTCCCAGTTGGCCTCCCAAAGCCGACCCCAATCTCAGTCCTTTAGGAAGGTAAGGTGTTTAATATACGAGGATGGAATCAAAAATCAAATCTACCCACATTATTTAGTTCGGTTAAGACTAGTTAATTATGTGAAGTTCTAGCAGAATTTAAGCAGGGTTAGGGAGAGTGTGAACGATGAACCCCGCTCTGGAAGGCCTCTGACGTCCACTACTGATAAAAATATGAAAAAACTACTTGATTTAATTATGGGAGACCGCAGATTAAACATTAGAGACATAACTGAGAGTATAGGCATATTTTATGAACGAACTCAAAACATCATACACAACGAATTAGTTTTCTACAAGGTGTCTGCGAGGTGGGTTTCGCGACTGCTTTTAGTTAAACAAAAAAGGACGCCATTGACTATTTCATTGACTGTTTGGAGTTATTTGAAGCCGATGTAGATGATTTTTTAAATCGGTTTGTCACAATGCACGAAACATGGGTTCGTTGCTGTGCGTGAGAAACAGAACAACAATCCACAATCCACAATTTGAACAAAAACCGCATCCGCCTTATTCTCCTATATAATATCCTGTTCCCTAACCTATAAAATCATGTAAGAGGTCAAAGATTTTAGACAAACGGCGAGGTCAAAACAGTAGTATACGCATATATTGATGGTCTTGATGTTTTAAATGGAAGATGGCAAAAGTGCATCGAACTTGGTGGTGGTTATGCAAAAAAATAAAACTATAACTGATTTAGTATGTGTTTATTATATTTATGGTTAGGCCGAATACTTCTAAGTCCACCCTGGTAGCATACCAAAAGATACACTCCGGGTAACATCTTCTCCCACTTGCTAGACAAATGAAAATATGACAGAGGTATGATACCCTCATCATATTTTCGCAGTGCGCCTAAACGGAAATAGTCGTCAACGACCCTTAACGCCAGGCGACATCACAGCGAAAATCGATTTGCTCAGACGGAGAGGCGAATTAGGTAAAGACGTACTATTACGTAAGTATGCCTTATTGACATTCTTTATTTATATGCAGATTAATGACAATTAATGTTCGACTTATGTGTCCTTTACGGTCGATATAGAACTTGATAAAAATATCTATGGACTACTGTGTAGCGTGCTCAACGGCTCATTTCATCTCACACCCCCGCGCTTTGTTTTGAGCATGAACACAATATTAGAGCACCAGTGTGACGTCATCAACGCTAGCTGCAGAGATACTGTGACCAGGTGGCACCTATACGTGTTTGTACCGGATCTAGGAAAGACATGAAAAATAATTCGTCAATTGAACAATAACCTCTATTTTGGTAAAAGTTACTCACATCGTCCTTGGTGCGTTGCGAATGTTCGACGTTCCTGGAAGATGTCGCATGTGCGTCGTCGTTTATAATCTGCATTGTCTTTTTGACGCCGGACACAGTTATGGTGGTTGTCACCATATCTAGGATGGTGACGGGCACCGAGCCTTCGGTTTTTTTCAATTTGGAGCGGCGGATTTGAGAGGACGACCTCTCTGTGGGCGTCAGCCTGCCCGGACTCAGTCGGTCGTATAAAACGTAGCACGACACATCGGCTACTCGAATTTTCCATGGAAACGATTCTTCTTGATTTGCTGAAATATCAACGGCAATGAAAAAAATATTTAAAGTAGAATTATAAACGTTACTACTAGGGTGGATCTAAAAGTTCGTGGCCTAACCTGCATGGGGCTATGACATCTTTTTAAATCTACCGTCATTTGTTAGTATGTGTCATATTGATTTATTGTGCGCAGTTTCATTCCGATACTGCACAATATAAATTTTCTGTGATTATTTGTTTGAAGCAATTTTCAATAATGGAGAAAATTGAATACCGTGCAGTCATTAAGTACCTCAATAAAAAAGGCCTATCACCATAAGACATCCATCCACCATCAAGATATGGTGAGTAAGGTTTCCAAATTAAAAAAAAAACATTTGGGTGGCTCGAAATTTTC
This sequence comes from Eumaeus atala, assembly GCA_017140195.1. Taxonomy (NCBI): domain Eukaryota; kingdom Metazoa; phylum Arthropoda; class Insecta; order Lepidoptera; family Lycaenidae; genus Eumaeus; species Eumaeus atala. Next base: position 57,865 of record JAFELO010002270.1, read on the forward strand.
GACCAAAGATTAGGTGATAGTCGCAATAAACGATTATTTCGCCGACCTTCCGGAACCTTTTTTTTTTCGAGGGGATAAACAAGTTGCAGGCCAGGTGGAAGGTGTTGAACTAGATGGAGACTATGTCGAAAAATAAAAATAAATTTAGATACACTTTTCTTTCATTTTCTTGGTCGGGCTTAAAACTTTTAGATCCACCCTCGTATTTGGACGTCAATAATAAAATCTATCACAGGTTCTCTGGCCCTGATCTGATAAGAAGCGACTAAACATACACAAGTACCTACTCAAGGTGTATTTTAGTGCCGCCAGTAAATTTTGTTTAATTGACCATAAGAGGTACCAAAAACTACCACAATTTCATTTCAAATATTATATAAGGCATTTTCTTAACAATTTTATACAATAACACGGTATTCGAATAAAATTTATTTGAATCTCTTATTGCCACATAGATAATTAAAATACGACGACCGGCTGGCTCAATTGATAAGTCGTGACGGTAAGACCGCGTGTTAGGTAGAGGTCGCGGGTTCGAATCCCGCCTAGGTCATGGATATTTATCTACGTATTATATCTATTTCTGTAATAAAAATCTTAAATATATGAAACTTCTTAAATTTATACAACAAATTAAATATATTTCCGTTGTCTAGTACCTGTAATACAAGTCCTT